>BGZK01001392.1:0-160481 GCA_005406025.1 Eumeta japonica
CATACTTGCTGCTTTTTTGTTTTGTTTTTCCAGTCAACCCATACCTAAGCAATATAAAATAAAGTGCCCCACATAAGCATGTTTGACAAAATATAATTTTCTACTGGAACTTACTTTTTCCACTTTTCCATGGTTTTATGCATCCACAACCACTTGCATTTAAAAAGTGCAGTTAGTTCATCCCATTTTGAATTTGTCAGTCAGCCAAATTGTGTGTTGCAGGGCCTTGTTAAATCACCATTTCTATAAAATAAAAGTGGGTTAGAAGAGAAAATCTTAAGAAAATAATATGGAATCTGAATTCTTGTGTCTCTGCACTTTCTAATATTACTGAATAAAACATACCACAATACATTTTTCAAAATTTAATTATCCTAATTATAACCCACTTACATCACAACTGAAATATCTATAAAAAATACATATAAAATCAAAGTTAAAAATCAAAATTATTATTATTATTAAAAAGTATCATAAATAATGTTTTCAATGTTCACTTTGTTTATTAAATAATCACACGGAAACAAAACCGTAGTATTCAAAGTACATAGCTCATCATTTCTATTAAATAAATGAAATGTTCAGCAAACTCTCCAAGACTTTGGTAAAATCATTCTTTGGACTTAGCTGTAAAGAATTTCTATAATGCATTTTGAACATCTTTGAAAACTCATTAAATAATTGTGAAATAGCTGTACTCTATATATAGTAGACTTATCGTAACAAGTTATGACATGAATTTCAGTTATGAAAACTGACATTACTTATAGATCACCCTCAGTATTTAAAGATTATTAATAAAATTATTGCTCAAATCTATCAATCCAAAACTACTAAGTGATGTAGATTTGTCACTTACTTTTCCATATACTCCAATAACAAAGTATATTGCAAGGTAGAAGTTCTATTAGCCATTCTGAAAAAGTTAAACATATAATAAAATAAATGTGAGTTATATAACTCAATTCAAATCTTAATTTTAGATTTTAATACCATTCCATCGTATTTCTTTACTTCAATATACTTAAACATAAAATGTGTTTTTACTTCGCATATTTCCGACGTAAAATACCATGGTGGGTACCATTAAACTACTACCACTGGTGTGTTTGTAATTAATTTGATAAATATTTCAACAATTGTGCTTTCACGTCATATTTTTATGTACACGATGGGATAATATTAAAAAATTGGTAAAACATTCACGATAAAATACAAATTTATAGAAATTTACACTATCTACTTACCTATTAATATCAATTAGATATTATTATAATATTAATATCAATTGCAAAGCACAAAACTTTACAAACATAACAAAAGTTAAAAATCCGTTAACCACGTATCAACATGACTATGAACATATAGCACAGAGTGGATGTACATGTCCATAGACTAATAATCGCCAAATGAACGAACGAATCAGCTTAGTCGCGATCTGTGTCGTCGACGCGGCGATGAATGCAGTCCCAAGCAAAATGAGGGCGTTGTGGTCGCTCACGTTCAACTCTCGATTCGATTAGGTGACAACGCGATCAATCGAATCGCCAATTTCGTGTGGGTTTTGTGGTAGCCACCCTGGTACATTATCGTTTGCAGAAAAGGCCTTCGAGTGGCGACCACGGCCAGACGTAATGTGATTAGCTTGTGGCCATGGTAATTATATGCAGTTATTGGAAAAATGGATGGTTGTAAGTATATCAATCGAACGGAAAAGGTTTTATATATGTAATTGTGGTAAACTGCGTTACGATATCATAAAAATTATTATATTTATAAATACCGACAGTTCAAATTAAAACCACATTCGTTGTGTTATGAAATACTTAGACACAAAGTTCTGTTTATGTTGGACATGAAACGTACATATTCTTGGAATTTGCTAAAGATAACGAGTTTGGTCATACGTAACCACGCCGGCCGATGTTACAGATACGGCTAGTTCGACTAAGGTTAAACTTAAAAATCGAATTGAATAATCGATTACATCGGATCGATGAATCGATTCCATCAAATCTATATATTAGTGAATTACGGGAGCCTATGTGCATCAATGCCATCTGTTGGTATATAAATAAACGAAGTCAAGTCTTGAATAATTTGATTTATGTATGCCGGTATTTTTATGTATGACCACATATTTCATTTTGTAAACTGTTTAAATATTTTTTTTTGGAAAAGAAAAGTTTCTGTTTAGAATTCATTCAATTTCGCTTCTATCTAAGCTTCATTTTGAACACACACCACGAAACTATTCGAAGATTGACACATGTTTTGAGTTATTTGCTATTGTGACTTCTATAGTAAAAAGCTGTTAATTATGCATTGTTCTTGACCACGAAGATATGCCTTGGAAATCTTCAACAACAAATATAACACGTGTTGTAATCAAGTTAATGTTTTTTTAATTAAGTTGAGCAGCAAACTAGCAAGCAAACAATCAGATAGTAGATGGTCACCACCGTCCATGTACACTCGTAACTCCAGACGAGTTGTCAGCACCTTGCCAACGTTTTGGGGTGAAATAGAATATCTAATGGAAATGGACCGAGTTTATGGAAGGACGAGAGGGTCCACTGAAACTCTCACTCGCTAGACGAAATGAATTAGCGAAAGCTGTTATTTCACGTTTTTATTCTGTAAGATCGCTCATTTTTGTGCTGTATCCAAATTGGTCACGGTATGGCTCTACCACAGTATGTTTTATCGAGGACTACCTAGACCTACCTAGGACTATTCCTAGCGGTATGAGGATCTGTAGTTCTCGGACATCAGATATAATAAAAATCTTCAACGATATACAATGCACGAAGCATCACGGAGTTGATGTTCAATTAAGTGCTTACTAACTAGATAGCTAGCGGTACGAGGATCGCCTTTCTTTGCTTAACTTTTCAATTTCTACTATACGATACCTT
The DNA here is from genome assembly GCA_005406025.1 of Eumeta japonica. Lineage (NCBI taxonomy): Eukaryota > Metazoa > Arthropoda > Insecta > Lepidoptera > Psychidae > Eumeta > Eumeta japonica. The sequence goes on from BGZK01001392.1 coordinate 2,919, forward strand.
TGCTGTTTACGGTTTCTAAACCGTAAACAGCAAATGCATCGTGGTTAAATCTATGTCGTGTGGAGGATCACTAGACAGCATCAAGATTAATAATATGCGGGTTGGGTCGCGAGCGGTGTTGCAGGTTTGCTGTCATGGGCATACCCAGCATGTGGCCTAAGGAGGGGCAAGCCGCACTGATCAATAATCAAAATGTAAACGGGGCGTAATATATTGTAGAACATACGATTTCTAGGGAGGGCAGCTGCCTTCCCCCTTCCCCCGGCTGCGGCCATGCTTACCGTTTTCGGAGTCCTATTTGAGATTTACTGTAAAATTTTATTATCGGTCATTCAACAGAATCAGACTAAGCTATGGACATTGGAACTAATGGATTATTTCCATTTCATTTTTATTTCTTTTTAACATTACGCTTTAATAGTTGGATTACGTATGTCAGTAGAAAGAGGATTATTTTTACGTTGATATCCTGATTGGATAGAAAATGAAATCTTTTTAAATAGCAGTTCCGAAAAAATTGCCTTACAATAGATCGATATAAAAATTAATAAGGTTATGAAAACAATTACGTTCCAAATAGAAATTTCTCTTATTTTTTCTCGTCACATAAATGTACAGTTTTGAAGTTTCATAACTAAATTTGATATATAATGCTATGAACTACATTACTTAATAACAAATTATATATTAAATAAAATATCATTTGCTGAACATAAAAAGTTAGCGGAGGTGCAGGCTATACCACATAGGTTCAAAGCAAGGGAAATAAATGAAATCTTATGAAAAGTCCCTATAAATATCGAACCGTTCTCATTATGTTCATTTCAATTTCTCCATCGCATAAAAGACGAGTAAAAGCTCTGCTTTGTCGTCGTATGCCTAAAAAGGAGCTTTATATTTGGAGTGCTTGTTCTGAAAAAAAACCACTGAGGACCAGCGCTCAGTCTCAAACACGAACGCGTAATAAATAAGCATCAACGATAAGGAACAGAATCTAAAGACATTTCTTATAATGGAAAGCATGTTGGGTTATTAGGCATATACAAGTATCATGCAGTTTAGAAAATGTACCGAAAACTCCGAAAATATACAAAATCTGCGGAAAATGCATTATAAATATTTTAAACTTGTTTAAATATTTTAATCAGTTGTTAATCGCATAATTTATAAAATATTTACTTAAGTTTTGAAATATGAGATAAGTAATGAAAATTGAGACAAAAGCTTCGTTAAATGAAAATGTGACGAATAGAAATCAAAGTATTAGCAATAAACTGAATCAACGTCTATAAATAATTCGAATTCGTATTATAATTTTTATGTTTTAAATAATTTGATTTTGAAATAGGTGCCATCTCAATGCCGTTAATACCTTAAAGCAATAATTTCCAAAGAAAAAACAATCTCCGCTTGTTTGACTTTAACCATTTATATAAAACTGGCTTTGCTGCCTGGTGCTTAAAGAAAAGAAATTGGTTTTTTATAAATATGTGATATTCCAAATGTACTTTTTTCACGAATTATTTTCATTTTTTTTGTAATTTTTTTATTTTGTATTTAGTCTTTAGCTTTTTAAAGCAGTATTTACGTTAGATGCCTATTAAATATTATGTAAATAGGTAATTTAAATATTGGGCCTACAAAAATCTGTAGTCCGTGGAAATTTATTTGTGTACAATTACTATTTTTTGGAATAATGTCATTTCCCGACTGTGTTCTGTTTCTTTTTTTTTTGTAGAAATGATCGATGTCCCTCACATTGAAAAGTCAGTCAAGAACAATTATGGTCCTGTTACTGACCGTCCGTCTATTCGCGTGTACTGTAATAGCTCTCCTGCTAATTTTTGATAGGTTCTTAAGTCACAAGCGTTAATTAAATAAATGAATATAAAAATATATCTTAAATAGTCGCAAAATTTTTGATATACAGATAAATCGTCAAATCATATTATCAATGAATCATAGAAAGTGTTATTAAATTTCATCAATTACGAAATTCTTAATGTTTCTCAACATCGCTCCGTATAATCGATTTTACTCTAGGTATCGAACTATCGATTCCTTTACACTGCATTTTACATCACTATTAGAGCATCACTATCGTATCCTTGGGATAAAAACTATTAAATACTAAGCAAGTCTCCACCGAGCATAACTGTCAACTTTTGTGTCTTCAACACTGACAAAAGTTGCTAAAATTCCCTACTGTCAGTGATGCCAATTTAGCGACTTTGTCGCTAAATCTAGCGACATTTCACTTTCTACAGCGGCTTAAGCTAAGTGTCTAGCGACAAAAAAAATCTAGCGACTATTCTAACGACTTCTAGAATTTAAATAAAAAAATAAATAAGTATTTTAACTATCTTCATAAAATATGGCAAGATCTCAGCCCAGAAATCTATTTTATCTCCTCTCTCTCTCTAGAGGCCAAAACATTTTGTCGGATGTCAGCCGCGACTTGCCTCTTTTTCTAACTCGCATGAATTCAATGTCTATCGCAGTCCCGCGCTTAAGGATGACCACCGGGACAGTGATAGACATAGAATGCGTGCGGTGCAAGAAAAGAGAGTCGCGGGATTCCCAATGCTGTACTTGTGTACAGAGGAATCCCGGTATGACTTTTAAGGTATTGTTTTTTAAATGCATGTTCATTCGTTGATGGAGTGTATTGTGCTCTCTAATTGTACAAGATTAGCGGTTGCTTATTAAATTTGCTGTAAGTTTCGTAAACCCAAAGTTACGTAGAATAGATAGTCAGTGATAAACAATGGAAATACCTATAAAGAAAAAAAGTTACTCACAGAAGTATAGAAAAGAATGGGAAGACGATTTAGACTTCAAAGGATGGTTGGCACCGGTTCAAGGGAATGATTTAAAAGGTATGTGTCGCTGGTGTCAAGTTGAATTTTTTGACAAAATCAGTGATATAAAAAAACACTCGGAATCTAAAAAACACAAATCAAAGGCGGAATTAATAACAAAAGAAAAGCCCTTGCCACCGTTCCTGCCAGTTGATAAAATAAAGCCCTCAAGTAGAACAGAAGCAGCCCTGGCTCTATTTATTGCCGAACATTGTTCTGTGGTGACAGTAGAGCATTTGGGACAGATGTGTAAAATACTCTTTTCCGATTCCAAATGTGGTCACGATATACATATACATAGAACTAAATGTTCTGAAATAATTAATGAAGTGTTGGGACCACACTTTGAAGAATCGCTAAGGTTGGATATCGGCGACCAAAAATATAGCCTCATTCTAGATGAGTCAACTGACATCAGTGTCCTGAAATACTTAGGAATAGCAATAAGATATTTCAGAAACTCACAAAATAAAGTTTTGTCAACATTTCTGGCATTAACACTTATTACAAAAGCTGATGCAAAAGGACTTTAAGCAATCATAAACACATTGAACGATAATAATTTAAAATTAAAAAAAATTGTCGGTATAGGTACTGACAATGCATCAGTAATGACTGGTGTGAATAATGGCTTGCATCAAATTTTGAAAACAGAGCACGGATTGCCTAATCTAGTACTTGTACGATGTGTATGCCATTCGTTGCAACTAGCGGTAAGTCGTGCTTTTGAAAAAACCTTGCCACGTAATATTGAGTACATAATTAGAGAGACTTATAACTGGTTTTCTCTATCTCTCAAACGACAGGATGAATACCGACAAATATATGAGAGCATCAATTGTGGATCGCAGCCTTTGAAAATTCTTAAAATGTGTTCTACACGATGGCTATCAATATTCCCTGCAGTTAGTCGCATTTTACAGCAATGGGATGAATTGAAGTTACATTTTTCGTTATGCAAAGTTAAAGAAAATTGTTACACAGCAGAACTTCTGCATGCAATGTTTGGAGATGGTAGTAATTTGCTGTATATGACATATATTCAAAGCATATTAGGAGAAGTTCAAACAGCATTGAAAGTATTTGAAAGTGAAAATGCTGATCTCACAAAATTGCTCGAGACCCTGACATTTTTATTGAGATCAATTTGTAACAGAGTCATTTATTCTCATACAAATATAAATGTACTAACTACGACAGTTCAAGAAAATCATCTAAACCCCTACGCTACGCTTGGATACGCTTTTGAAACTAGTGCTCGAAAACTTAATTTGAATGAAGATGTCACAAATATAGTCAAACAAAGGTGCGTTGACGTTACAGTCAAGTTGATAAGGGAATTGCAAAGTAGGCTTCCTCCAAATATTGAAATATTGATCAAAATGAATAAATTATTCGTTAGCGAAGTTTTGCGAACGAAGAATCAAAACGATAACATTATAGATTTGGCAAAAGAGTTAGGAGTTGACAACGTACAAAAATTGGAAAAAAAATATTTACAGTGGAACAATATAAATTTTGTTAAATGGCAAAACATTAATAGCACGCTAGAGTTTGGGCTGAAGTCAATCAATATAAAGATGCTGCCGACAAAAAACCATTCCAAGAATTGTGTGATCTGGCATTAACTGTAATATCGTTACCTCATTCGAATGCTGAAATTGAAAGGATATTTAGTGCCATGAACATTATAAAATGGAAGCATCGAAATCGAATGAGTCTGAAGTCGTTAAACTCTATTTTAATGATTAAATACTCTTTAAGAAGAATAAATAAAAGCTGCTATGATTCCGAAATACCAATTGATGTGCTAAAGAATGTTGGGACCAATAAATCATATTCATTTGCCAAACGTACATTGCAGCCTCAGCCATCAACTTCAGGTATTAATTCCAGTTCCAGAACGGATACATTAACCATTTCAGACTTTCAGATGATTAGCGATAGTTCTGATGATGAATGAAGATTTCATCATTTTTAGTATTCAGTTTTTGATTTTTTATTTGTGAAACAATTATTTTTTCATTTGGTGGCAATAAATAATATTTTATTGATGTGATTTTGATGCTTTTTACTGATATCGCCCATCCATAACTGGCATTATTTAGCGACTTCTAGCGACTTTTGATCTTTGTCCCTAGCTAGCGACATCTAGCGACTTTTCAAGCGTACGTTAGCGACTTTTTGCTATGTAAAATTGGCATCACTGCCTACTGTTGTCAAAAAAAACTTTTAGCAAAATGTCGGTAACCGTGTTTCCGTTTTTGGCGGTAAATATCAAAATAATACGCTTGTTGTAGAATAAATAAATGTTTGATAAACAAAAATATGTATTTTTATTATTTTCATCATTGAGTTCCATAAATAAATAATAATTCATTTGTCTACATGTTTCTGTTTCCAACTGTAGCGTATCCACAGAGCGAATAAATATCTGCAACAAGTGTCTCCCTTTGATGTTTACAGCTAAAAGCGGAAATGCGTTTGCCGACATTTGTTTACAATTTTTGTTGGAAACAGTGGGTAATTTGTGTCAGCAACAGGTCGAAAATCAAAAGTTGACAATTTTTGCTCGGTGGAGACTCGCTTAAGTCATGACTGTCAACTGTCAGTTTATTTATGTGTATGCTTCATTCGCTCAGTTTTTTTTCTAATCGTCAATTACAGCAGTCAGTAGTCATATCAGTGGTTAGTAACAATTTAACAGTGTTGTGAGAAGTGTCGTTCACCTTTGCGTTCATTTCTAATCACCACTTGTGAGTTAGTCTAGTTCTATACTTTTGAATGTTTAGTTTTGGTCCTGGGTACTATTTCGTTGATAATTTTTTTCGTGTTTGAGCATTTCGCGATCTATGTATTTAAATTGAAATTGTAGCTCATTGCGCATATATAGAACTGTCACTTCAGGCAGCTGAGAGTCAAGTCGTGGTGTTACAGGATTCACACCTACGATATGAGGTCGACGCAGTGTACCAAGTGCACGCGCTTCCTGTGCTGCATCCCTTTGGATGAAGCGGTTACGGCGCTGGGCTACTTCCACGCTGTGAGTTTATATCGTCTTACAAGGGAGTTCTGGAATTGTATTATTAATTCGCGCAACTTAAGAATCGTATTTGTTTCTCGTAACATATAGTTTAGATTCTTGTATACAGTAATTATTGCATAGAGTGAAAGAAGATAATAAAATTATGAACAGATTCGAATTCTCTACTGTCTACTAAAAATATGTGTGAATGATAACATCCATCTGGTTGCAGAGCCTCGCCATAGCGAGTATCCTGGCCGTCCTCAGGGAAATCGTGACGAGCTGGCACAGTTTTATGACTGCTAGATTTTATGGTTCCACATATGATCTTATCCATATAAGAGACATGGCCTTGTTTCTGCTGCCTCTGGGATTGTCCGTGACCTTGGCTATATTTCTTATCATCGGCATCCGGAAGGTAACAAATGTTTAAGTATCTACATAGTATTGTGTGTGTCGTCAGACATCATGTACGTTCAGAAACTAAATCTCGAGAAATCTGTTAACTAATGATGACTATTTTATTTGTTAACAGATTATCATCGAAAAATCATTAATAAAAATGTAGTGTTTACATGTTAGTTGACTATGCAAAGTCACAAATTCATTTAGAGAGCTGTGTGCATGTGTTCAATAGGGTTTCTGTGGATACACAAGATTTGCCCTTTTCTAAATTTAAGAGTATTATTAAACATTCACTCAGTAAAAAAGGGTATTATACAATTTTAGAATATTTAGATACCAAATAACCATGTGAATAAGTGGCTTGGCTTGTAACCGGGCTGTTTTGTTCACCAATGGTTTTATATTTATTTTGGCTATGCATAATGAAATTAGAAAAGAGCTACCCTTAAGTTTCTTGCTCATTCATTTTGAGGGAAAATTGGCTTCCAGACGAGTGGTAAAGTGTAACTCCACAAAAAAATATGACATATTTCAAGTGATATTTTATAATTTATGAAATAAAGATTTTTTGAATTTATTTGAATTTATATAATTTCATGTGAGTTTGTCACTACGAAATAAGTAATTTAGTATTTTCAATATAATCTTTAGTTTAAAGCATTGTATATTGTGAATAGGAAAGATATAAGAAACAGCATAATAATGGTCAGTAACATACTCAAAATGGGTATATCATAAATAGCTTCCTCTCCACCTTACTTGTGATTGATTTAATCGAAAATCGATGCTTATACTTCATTTATCCAATCTCACTTCTTCCTTTACATAACGTAACGCCCCCTAACGAGTGTATACGGCGTTATCGACTTCAGTATCTGTGTTCCGCAGCGCCGCCCCGGCTACATGCTAGCGTACATCATGCTGGGCGTGCTGGAGGTCCTCGGCCTGGCCATTTATTGGCTGGTGCGCGGTTCTACTGACTCTTACTACTTTGTTTATGAGGGCGGAGTTGAGATGGTGCTTGTATTCTGTGAGTACAGGTTACTTTTGTTACAATTGAATCTATAGACTTTGAGTGAAGTCTACCGTCAGTGGTGCTGTAAACAATTTATTGAAGTTTTTCATTTATACAATTCATCATAGTGTAGCTACATATATTTTTCAAATTTAATAATATATATTTATAATACATGCAATTGTCATAAATATTCATACCTTTATTAAAAATATATATTACGTATTTAGTATTGTGTAAAAACAATAACATGAAAAATGATTGTATTTGACAATTAGATTGTACCAGCTTAGAAATATGATATCTATTGCTGTACCCATTTCACCTGTTGTATTTACCATATAACATACAACAATTTATGCCATTTTTGTATTGCTTATCTATGTTATATATCTATTAGAAAGCAATATCATGCATCTTTTACTTAAATAATTCAATATTAATATATGACTTGTTTGCCATTTCTCTTATGTGTGGGTCATATTATATGGAATTACAATGTAAAAGGTAATATTCTGTAAATCTTAGATTTTAGAGATATATTTTATGCAGGTAAATTTTGGAGATTATGAAGTTGAGGGTAAGATAATTGAAAGTGTCTTCATTATTGAAGCATCAACAAGGGCCATTTTGTCTAGATATTAGGTCAGAGAAAAACTTTTTTCACATTTTATAAGCAAAAAGTTATAGTAAAATCTCTTGATTGGGCTGTTTGTATCAGCCTAGTTTTGATACCATTAAATAGATGACATTTTAAAAAACGAAAAATAAAAAGTAAAAACAATGTCACACTATTTTTCTATCGTTTTTCTCTCCACCAAAATGAGTGAATTTAACAAAGAAATTCGATACATTTTGAAGTTTTATTAAAAAGAAGGGAAAATGCAACACAAGCCATGAAAAAAATTGTGATGTTTATGAACCAAATGCAGTGTGCGTAAGAGTAGCACAAAGCTGATGTAAGTGTTTTCAGTCTGGTAATTTTGGAATCAAAGACGAACCTCACTCTAGTCGACTTGTTATGGATAAAGTAGATTCCATTTTGAAAAAGTAGAGCAAGATTGGCATATTAGTTTTTATAACTTATCTGAAGAGCTGGGGATTGACCATAAAACAGTTTTGACCCATTTGAAAAAAGCTTGGTGTAAAAAAAAGCTCGATACTTGGGTCCCACATGAACTCACTGAAAGAAATCTAATGAATGGTGTACTCATTTGTACTTCTCTATTGGAATGTAATAAAACCTAATTGTTTTTGTAAAGATTGATTACTGGTGATGAAAAATGGATAAGTTACGTTTAGTTCTGTACTTTGTGCACTGTTTCAATCTTTAATTCGGAATTCGGATACTGCACGGTGCGACCCTCTATGAGAATCCGTCGACCAGCCGTTACACGAACGTAGAAAGAACGAGCTCTCCATGTGGCTTGAAATCTTTCTTCTTTTTTCAGTTGCGTACTCGCTGTGCCTGGGCGCGGTGTATTCCTCATACCGCAATATGAAACTGAAGGAAGCCCACGGCAACACCTATGGCTTATTGCAAGAGAACGCCTATGGCGGTGTTAAGAATAATGTTTACTGTATAGACTTTTTACATGTCCAAAAATAACACTTGTTATAATTAAAATGTGTATCCTAAAATATGATTTTTGCGATGGACATTGTGCTGTATGGACACACAATCATTACATACCTATTATTTCATCGGTAATAAATATTTATTGGCGTTGTTTACTGTAATTGCTATTTATGCTGTTTAAATTTGAATATCTTTCTTTAAAGTATTAAACTTTTGGAAATATATAATTTTATAGAATTGTAAATAAAGACTTTCCTAATTAAAATCTTTAGTAGACTTATTATTTATAGTCTTCCTGTGTACTCCGTTTAATCTACACAGTTTAAGGTCAATATGTGCCCGAACTATGAAATATTGATAATAGGTATCATTAGGGCTTTTCAGTGGATTTGAGATGATGATTTATGATATTATTATATTGGATGCAATTGTTAACGTAATTAAAAAAAAAATGTTTTTTACCTATATAATTTCTTTCATTAAAACCTGTTTGCCTGAACAAAGACTTTACGATTTTCGATAGGACATAAGAGTTTAATTTTATTGCATAAGTTTAATCTTTTCTGATTTGAGTTGCTGGAGGATCAAAATGATCTTATGGAAACTGGATAAATGATTTTAGTACTTGCAATAGGTATTATGAATCACGCTTCAGCTACTAGATTAACAAAAACGAGCAGTTTATTGATAAAACGTGGGGCGCACTATAAGTCTTTGTAGCTGGCCTCTTGTATAAAAAATAATTTAAAAAGTAATTTAAAGCAACATTTAAAAATGGATCTCCTCGGCTGTAGAATACAGTTCGTTTCATGTAGCCGTCAATTGTTTTTACATTGTGGCGTCATTTAAAAAATTGCGTGTCTTCATTCCTATGGATCTAATTCGTAAAAATTTTCGTAGTATGATATTCTACGATTTTGAGTGCAATTTTGCAGTCCAGCAGAACTTCGCTCGGCTTCGAACTGCTTTTGGCGATGGAGTATCATGAAATACTGCTATTTATACCTGGTTTGCAGAATTCAAGCGAAACGAATCTCAGTGACGAATTTCGCGATGGTCGCTCGTCCACCGCTGTCAACAACAAAAACATCGATGCTGTGCGCCGTACGATCGAAACAGACGCGCATGCCCTACCATGAGATTTGGGCATTCTTAGGCATAGGCAGAGTCAAATACATTAAATTCTACACAAACTTTGGGTATGAAAAAGGTGTGCTTGCAATAATTTGTTATGATGGTGCTTACAGATATTATCATTCATTTTTGAATGAAATCTCCTCATTGAGCTTATGAATGTAGTTTCGTTATTTTAAACAATCTGCAATTTTATTTTGTTTTGAAGTGCTTTCAAAATAGCAGACATGGTAGACTTCATGGTCATTGACAAATTTTCAGCTAAACATTAATATATGATCTTGGATTCTAACCCATTTTATATTGCCATAAAATTGTTACAGATCTTGACATCATATCACATCACTCATTATTTAATGACCATAACATCATAATTATTGAGTTTATCAGTGTTATAATTTGTTAATTTGTACGTATACATTGTTTCACACTTACCTATTTAATATTTTATTATTTCACCCTCATGATTGCAATTCTAACCTCAATGTGCTCAAAATACCCCGTTATTTAAATTCTTTATTATTGTTATTTTATATGAATGTCTGAACATACTCAGATGTTTTTCTGCAGAGCAACACTTAATGTGGTAATAACACGAGATTATACTTGATATTAAATTCAAATTTTTAAAAATGTCGATTGAAATATACATTAAGGAACTTGATAATTTCCAAGCTGTATAAATTACAGTAATTCAAATATTCTTTATTATTTTTATCATAAAACAAGGTGACGATTATTAAAAAATAAAATATTTTTTGATTAATAGCAATATATTATATATTGCACGTCATCTGTAAAAAAACAAGTCAAAATATGTCATGTCAATTTCCTTGCAATAGGTTTAATTTATTGTCTTTTATGTGTAATTTTAAAATTGTATAAAAATATAAGTAGCAAAGGTGACTATTAATATAGAAACAGAATCTCTATTGGTGAACGAACGAATATTGAGACAACACAGAAAGTAAGAAACCGGTTTTGCTTAGGTATATTTCTGTGGCCGGTTTATATCTAGCTTTTTATGGTACTATTCTTTTTAAATATTTTTATGCATTTTCTGACAGAGTACTTCGACATTATAACGGAAGGGCTGAGTAAACGACACCGAATGCAGTGAGCGCTGAACCGTCTGCTTTAGCGCTCGTTTACATCGGCCGTTCTCGAGCGCGGGGCTGTGCGACTTCTCTTTTTAGCGTATCAATGTAAAACGAACATCGATTAATAACACATCAAATTCAATGAACCGTATCCATATGAGATTAAATAAATTTAGAAAATCGAATAGCGCGCGTGGTAATTCCCTACTTCGGTTCTTTCTAAATCATAAACCATCGCTTGGAAGCGAGCAAGCGATTAGGGCAATCTCTGAACATGCGTTTCGCTTTCGAAATAGACAAGTAGGGTTGCCGAATGTTCAAATTGGAATATACTATAATTTGCAGAAAAATCAGGTACTGAAAGTAAATGCTGATGTAATTACCATATAGACCCTTCTGTCTTACACGTCATCAAAAATAAGAAAAGGGAAGACCTCTCGCTTCCCTTTGGTGCTTAATATTTGACCGACCCCTAAGTTGCACTGGCGCTACGCTTATTTTAAGTTTGAGGTCGAGGGCGAGGATGAAATAAGCAGGCAGCGTATACTATTAGACGAAAGACCTGTCTCAAGATGGGCTAAGATTAATTAATTAATAATCTACCAACGATATGGTAGAGATTGAAAGTATGCCAAGCGGGGTAGGGTACTCATACTCGTAAAAAAATGTATTTGTTGGCATTTAGATAGACAATGCCGATGAAGCGGAAGGTATGATGTATTCAGGAAGATATTTCAAAAGTCATACACACCTCATCAATCTAGGCACTACAGTGGGAGGCGATAGGGATTTTATGTGCGAAATTGGATTGGTGATCAGCTGAAAAAGGGGGTAATTTATGTTTTAGCAGCGAAACTCAGGAGTAGCAACTGATTTGAATTGAATTGGCATTGAATGGAAATTTTTCAAATTTCTTAGCAGTAAATTAAAAAGGGCCATACAATGAGGCATCCGTTAGTTACGTTAGGCGATTTTGGCGATTTTTCGACCTTTCCCTTTTTCTTGGTGAGATGTCGTGAGACTTAGCTTGAGACTTAATCTTACATGAGACTTTTTAAAATGCGTATTTTTGGTATAAATATGTTAATTTGTGCCTTACTGCATTTGATTTAATAAAAAAAAAATAATCTACTTAATTTTTATTATTAGATTAACAAAGGCTAATATTTAAGACTACCAACAACAACTGTCTAGGATTACAGTGAATAAATTAAATAATATAATATTTAAATAAGAACAACTGAAATTTTCAAATTCTTTTTCATTCTAATTCAGCCCACGGGGACTCACGTGTGGTCTCAAGAGTGACTGCTGGAACCAACATTCTAAATACAGGTAAGATACCGCACTCTCATAGAATACTGATGTGAAGTAACAGATTTCGCTGTTTCATTTCGTGCAGTGAGTGAAAGTTCCGGTGGTTCACTCCTCCCTTCATAACCCCACTCTCTCTTCCATCACCATATTCCCCCTTCATCTCCTTACTCCTCCATCATCCCACCCTTTCCCCTATCAGATATTCTATTCCTATACAAGAGGTCAGCAAAGCACTGGTGACTCCTCTGTAGTTGCGAATGTCCATGGGCGGCGGTGGTCAGTGCCGCAAATAGCCTTTTCTGCGCCCTGTGCGAGCTTCTATAACTGCGCCCTTGTTTTCTTTTTATACTGTATGTAACCTAGCTAGAGTAATGCTATGTATAGGCCTACTTTATTTCATTCAGGGTGATAAAATAAAGCACAAGGACCTTGGTGTTGGTGAACCAATTATCTAATATTTTGAAAGAAAAATTTATTTTTTTTAAAGAACTAGAACTGATGTGGACAAACAAGCAGACGAGCTATTTAAGTGGACCCTTCGCCTATTATACCACCCACTGTGTCTGACTCACTAAAACTCAAACGCAAATTCACTAGTGCAAATGCGTTGCCCATCCTGATGCTTAAGATTTAATTTTTGGGCCACTGGTCTTTATACTTCTATATTTAAATAACACCGTGCAAAGTTTCAGTAAACTGTAAATTAAATTAATTTTAAGTACTTGGTATGGTAGAGTTTTGAATAAGGAAGATAGCATAATATAAATTGCATTTAAGTATGAATTAGTGAAAAAAACGTTTGGACTCGAGCACTAGGGGCGCAGCGGGAACCTGTCAGAAGCAAACCGAAAAAATAATAGTCCTGCCTGGTCTGGCCATTCTCGCGCCCCCCAGAGTCTACGCCCTGTGCCTGGGCACCGGTGGCACCGCCCTATTTACGGCATTGGCGGTGGTCACCCGCTCTCTGATGGGTCCCACGCTAGTTTATGCCTCTACAAAGCTAAAAAAGAAAAATAGATAATGTCATATTTATTTTAGTTAAATGAAAAATATTTTGAAAATATTTTTGCTTGTTTATTTGATATACCTATATATTTTGTGTAGTAACATACATATGTTCAAATTTCTGGAGGCTTTAAAATAACACTGTCAGATCCAAAGACAATAGACATTATATAGTTGCATTAATTTGTATTATCAAGTCTCTGATTCGCTTCGCATCAAATCAATCACTGTTCACTTAATCGAAGAAGAAAGACTAATTATTTTTGAGCATTTTTGCTAATCATTTAGATATCCAATTCCAAATAGTAGTAGACAAAATAACCACCCTTTTTATTTTGAAAAGGACTGTTCTGAAATTAGAGCATGTAAGACTTTTTTATAGCTACACTTGATATTATTAACACAAAAATTCGCACAGTTATTTCGAAACTAATAGTGGTTTTGTAGAAGAAGAGCAAAGGGGAAAACAGAAAAAGCAGATTACATTTTCACTCGAATTAAAAGGAGCTGTAAGAGCACACATTTCCACTATACCTAAAATGTGAAGTCGTGCACTCGTGCTAAAACTAAAGTAGTAAATAGAAGGAGGAAAAACTTTAGCACAGCTTTATAGAGACTACAAAGCTCAGTGTGAAAAAAGTGATAAGTCTTGTATAAAATTTAACATTTACTCTCAAATTTTTAGTAATGAATTTAACCTTGAAATTTTAAACCAAAAAAAGATCTGTGTCAAATCTGTAAAACATACAAAAAATTATGAGAAATTAAGGAAGCCAAAAAAATCTGAGTATGATCAATACTAAAAAGGAAAAACTCTGAGTCGTATAGAAAAGGAGAAAGATAAAACCCAAATAATTTATATCGTATGGCTTGTTTTTATTTTCAGGCTGCGTTGTTAACTTCGGAAGGAGAAATATCAACTTTTTATAATAAAAGTAAATTATCTACATATCAATTTATGGTGTTGGGAAAAAAAAGGTTTGGCTGATGGATGGTGGAACGAGGGAGAGGGTGGCAAAAAATCAATAGAAGCGAGTGGGCAAAATAATGAGAATGGACCATTGTACACACGCTGAATAAACGTAAAAGGTATGTTCACTGAACATAACAATGAAGTCCGTATGAAACGTATTACAAATTACAGGAATTATTTGTAATTTCAAAAACGTAAACAGTTTAAAATAAAATCGTATCATTTCCTTCTCGTGAAGTATACGCCGCGCTCTGTTTATGTTCCTCTCAACGGCCGACGACAAACTTTTAACGAATTTTCCCTTGGGATTGGCCAAAAATAATGTATCTGAAAACTCAACAAAGCACCGATAGATGTCAACAGTTACCGCCACACAACAGAATAGAGATAAACCACTTCTTAAAAAAACACACTACGGAACGGTTCGAGTTCGTTCAGTGCGTGTTGCGATAAAATAATCGAAAAGAATTATTAATTTCATACCATTTCCTAGTATTGATTCCATTGCATTAACAAATTATTTTTTTATCAATTATTATCATAATTTACATCTAAATTTAAAGATAAAGAAAGTTTTATTATTATATTACGAGGAATTACAAAATATTTTGTAATAACAAGACTGATCAATGACGTTATCGTGTTGATCATTACAAAATGCAATATTATAATCTGGAAATATAATTACCAAAACATATTTATGATTTTAAGAAAAAAATTACCATAGTTGACATGATTTCGCATAACTATTCTATTCTATATACTATACTTAATATATAAATTTATATAAGTTTTTTTGGTTGTTTCGTTATAACTATTGACCTATACATCTGATCAAAAAGAAATTTTGTGTACATGTAAAGGATACATCGACTTTGCCGATAGGCTAAGTTTTACTTAAGTATGACTTAAATTTTAGAATTAGTTAAAAACCGAATGAGGACCGGGATTGCAATCTGGAGCGTGAACGAGATCGAAACCAGGAAAGGCACCCGGACCAGACGCGGGAGCAGGACGATCGTCCAAAACAAAAGGTGGAGGAACACAGCCCGTATCCACGCCAGCGAGGCCGCGAGCGGGAAGCTAGTATGTATTTATATAAGATTAAACATTTTTTTAATATTTCAAATAACCAACAAGCGTTAATTTTAACTTAAAAATTATACAAAAGACATTTCTCTAAAAGCCAAAATCTTTGATTTATAGAAAATCGTTAAAACTTATTGGATAGTGTTAAGAAATTTTATCAACTTCAAAATTCTTAATGTTTTTCGTAATCGTTCCGTATAATCGATTTTACTCTCGGCATCGATCTAACAAATCCTTACATTGTTTTGCATGGGGAACATCACTATCGATTCTGCAATATTTTTATCTAAGCATTCAATTTAAACAGATTCATTATCAATCCAGCCAGTGTTGTGAGAAGTGTCGTTTATTTCTAACCACTGTTTAGTGAGTTAGTCTAGTTATATATGTTCTTTTCATAGTTTAGTTTTACTCTTAAATAACGTTCAGCTGAATATTTTACCTTCCCGCTATTAAAATTAAAGAATTTTCGTAAAGTCGGGAGGTTACCGTTTTTAGTCCGATTTTCAAAATTGAATATTCATCAGATCTTCACGTTTTAGAGTCCTAGGAATTTATTTTGAGTATTTACCGAGTGATGTACGTGGATGTGTTTGCGGCATTCGAAAGCGCTCCAATCAATTTAAGTTCCAGGACCGTTGACCTGATTCTGTCTGGTAAATTTAGAAAAATCTCAAAAATAAAGTTTTTTGAAATTGTTTTTAAAATAATTTTTAGTCTACCGATCGATATTAAAATTTAATTAGCTCTTTTCTCCGAAACAGTTGCGTAAACTATCGCAACCTTAACAAAAATGAGCTGATTTATTCAAAAAATACTCTTATTGAAATTTTTTTTAAAAAGTGTTTTTTTACGATTTTTGGAACTACTCTACCGATAAATTCCAATCTATCCAGTTGTTTTCCTTAAAAACAACGTCAGCCATTACTAAACGCATCAAAATCAGTTCATCCGTTCGAGAAATGTTTTTTAAATAGTGTTTGTTCAGAATATTTTTTAAATTACTCTACCGATAACTTACAAAACCTAATAGGCTATTTTCCTTAAAAAGCAGCGTCGATAGTTATAAAATGCACCCAAAATCAGATGTTTCGTTCGAGAGATATCATTAAATTCAGAAAATAGGGATTTTTCAAAATGACTAATAATGCATTGATGTTTGGCAGGTACTCTGTCATTTTTTGTTAGAAATCTGCGTTGCAGATCGAAATCGAATAACGTGTTCGAAAGATATCGTATTTGAAACATGATAAAATAACGTTTATTGATTTCCCGTTCTGAAAATTGAAAACTTTTCATAAATTGGGAAGATACTGTTTTTTATTCCGATTTTTCAAAATAGAGTTTTCAACAAATCTTGACGTTTAAGGGTCCTAGGAATCTATTTTGATCATTTTCTGACTGATCTCTCTCTCTCTTTGTGTGTGTGTGTTGTGTGTTGAAAAGATTATTCAAATGTGTTTTTAGAATATTTTTTATATTACTCTACATATAAATTCCTAAAATTAATTACCGATAGCTTTTCGACTTAAAAAACAACGTTGATCGTTGCAAATTACCTCAAAATCAATGGGTTCGCTAAAAAAACATCATTAACGAAAAATTATAAAATGAAAACGGATTTTTTTCAAAATAATTCGTGAAATCGTTGATATCGTATTGTTAATGTCGTAGTTGAAAAAAAACAATATGTTTATATAGATATATATGATCTCTAAGAGCGCAAATCGTATTAGAAGCATATTTTGAACTCAGAAAGCATGAAAAAGCGCTAAAATTCATCTTTTGAGCGTGATGAGGTCAATAATTTTCTGCTTCTTTATTTTGGAGGCTTTGAGCTCGGAAGTAGTACGAAAAGAGCTTCGATGGTAGTCTGCAGAGTCGACACTCTTTCTAATTTCCGAGCTTGAAAAGCTCAAAAACTTATACACAATAATTGTAATTCTATAGACATCGATACATATCATAGCAGGAATTTTTAGGGATGGCTTGGAGGGTTAACCATTTTTCAGATGTTGTTTCTATATATCTAAATTTTACTTAAATATAAAACTGAACTGCCACTAGTAGCATTCGAGAATCAACTCGTGGTGTTTCAGACGAGAATCCCCCGAGATGAGGCCGACGCCCCTCACCCGCGGCCTGTGCTGCATCCCCTTGGAGGAAGCGATCATAACGTTGGGATACTTCCACGCCGTAAGTACATAATTGACGTCTTAATTGGCCAGCGTCTAGTGGACGTGTCTAAATAATATAGCGGACACGGTGGGTGATGCGCGTGCGCATGTGGTTCTGTATGCTTGTACTGAATACTTAGTCATATCTGTCGAGTTAAAGAGCTTTACGAGCAATTTACTAATCATGTTTGTTTCGCATTAAACATATATCATACTGTTTAGACTTTCATATCCACTAATAGTCGTACATAACGAAAGAAGATATTAAACTACTAGTGCACTACTGCCTCCTAAAAACAACGCATGAATGAAGATATCCATTTTGGTCGCAGAGCCTCGCCGTCATGGCTATCCTGGTCGTCCTCAGGGCGGTCGTGTCGAGCATCAGCACAAGTAGCCATTACGGTGTAAAGGATTTGCTCGTGTCGCTGCTGCCTCTGGGATTGAGCCTGACCCTGGCCATCTTTCTCATCGTCGGCGTCAAGAAGGTAATGAATTAAGTATTATCTAGACAATATAGTGAGCAAGTAGACCGGAGAGAACGTCCTGAATAGTAAAAAATATGTTCTGTAAATAATATGACCTTGAAAAATCTGAACATTATTGAGGATTATTTTCTTAATTAGTGGACTGCTACCAAAAATAGTTTTGTGTGAATTTGTAACTCTGTAAAATAATAGATATGTAACTTTAGTAAATTGCAATGTATAGAGCCGGGCAACCTATGATACACCAAAAATGGGTCTATAGTAAGTTGCCTCGTGTCCTTCTCTACCTTACTTAAATAAATAATCCTTTATTCGGCCTATATAAGTATAACATTTTGAAATTAACTTAAGTAATACATTTAACATTCATGAAATAAAAAAAAAAGCGAAAGGCCGTCAGGGTGACCGCTTATGATTAATCCAATCGAAACGCTAAGCTCTTAGTTCGCTTATGAAATATTCCTACTTTTTGTAACGTAGCGCCCCCCGACGAGTGTCCACGGCGTTATCGACACGAGTATTCTGTTCCTCAGCGCCGTCCCGGCTACGTGACGAGTTACCTCATATTCAGCCTGCCGGGGGTCCCCGTCCTGGCTATCTTCTGGCAGGAGTGCAAGTTGCAATTCACTTTTTACTTCTTCGTGAACGATATCGAGAAGTTTCTTTTATTCTGTGAGTACATACTACCGTCAATGCCTTTAAGCCATCAGGCGCTGCCGTCGGCGGCGGCGCTGTACGCAAGCTATTGAACTTTGGCAGATCTGTGTTTACAAAACACATAATGGTCTAATCTCACAGTTTAGTATTGGATAAAACCGATACCACGAAGAGCGATCATATTTCACAACCGGATTGCGCCGGCGTGTTAATGAATGATTTAGTCCTGTATTTATTTCGTCTATGATTGTGCGCAGCATATCATAATGAAAGTATACAGTTTTTAAGTTCCCTTCTTTAGTTTAAATGAAGTTCGACAATTATTAATTTTTCTAATTTTCTCTGTAAATAATTTTCTGTATTCTAATAAATTTTGCAATTCAATTTTAAATTTTTCTTCTGTAATATCATTTTCTTCTTTACTAATAACATAAACTTCAAATCGTAAATTAAGATTCTGTATTTCCTTCATTCACTTCCAACTACCTACAGGATCCACTCCTTTGCTAATATTCTTCAGTGTATTTCTATGTCATTATAATTTATGGTGATTCTGTATGTTCCTATGGATTTTATTATTTCCCCAGTGCATCTTGGTAATTTTACTAAAATGCCCGTTAACTTGCTGTTTGGAAAGTTATAAAAATATTCGGTCCGGAAAAAGGTTTTTCGTATTTTATAAGTAAAAAGTTGTAGTATAATCTTTTTGATTATGTTACTTGTGTCTCATTAGTTTCGATACCATTAAATAGATGACATTTAAAAATAAATAAATAAAAGGAAAAATGTCCCGTCTATTTTCTATTGTTTTTCTGTCCAACAAAATGAATGAATGTAACGTGGAAATGCGATACATTTTGGAGTTTTATTATAAAGAAGGGAAAAATGCGATACAAGCCATGAAAAAAAATTGTGACGTTTAGGAACCTAATGCAGTGTCGGTGAGAGTAGTACGAAATGGGTTAAAGCGTTTTCAGTGCGGTGGTTTTGATGTCAAGTACGAACCTCATTCAGGTCGATCTGTTACGGATAAAGTCGATACCATTTTGGATAAAGTAGAAGAAGATCGGCATATTAGTTTTTATGAGGTAGCCGAAGAGCTGGGTATTTACCACAAATAAGTTTTGAGCTAATTGAAAAAACCTGGAAATAATATAGAAAAGTTCTATACTTGGGTCCCCTACGAGGTCAGCGAAGGAAATCTAATGAATTGTGTACTCATTTGCAATTCTCTATTGAAACATAATGATACCGAAACATTTTTGAAAAGATTGATCAATGGTGATGAAAAATGGATTATCTATGACAAAAACGTGTGAAATAGTTTATGGTCAAAAGACAAGCAAACTCCATAGACTATACCGAAACCAGGATTAACTCGCGATACGTTGATACTATGTGTTTGGTGGGGTTGTAAGGGCATTATTCATTATTAGCTGTTACCCCCGACCAAACCATCAATTCGAATCTCTATTGTCAACGGCTGATGAGACTCAAACAAGATGTGGAAAAAAACAGCGGGAATGGATCAACAGAAATGGTGTGGATTTTCCACACCACCACTTCCTGACCACGCACATCTTTAGCCGCTCAGCAAATATTGAGTTTGATTGGAAAGTGTTAACGTATCCACCATATAGCCCTAACCTTGCATCCTTACATTTTAACTTGTAACATGAAGAGAGGACTATCAAAACTATTTGCCGCAGTTTTTTGATGAAAAGTCCCAAAATTTCCACAGTAATGTGGTTATGTCACTATGTACAAAACGACATAATAGCATATACATTGTAATTACATGTGAATAAAATATGATGAAAAATTATCTTGAATTTGTGTATATCATACAAAAACACTTTTCCCGACCCAATAGTCAGCAGAACGTGTGACAACCGCAGCACCCGTATTGAATTCTAAGATATGTTTCTTTTTATTCAATTTTAATGTAAAGTAAAATTTATCATTCTATGTCTTTGCTGTAAGGGTATTCTGTGTATTTCATATATTGCCTCTTCACTTTCATAAAAGATGAGTCACTCTGTAGTTCTATCTGCTTTTGATGTTTAAAACAAGTTAATTGTAGATGCCCTTTTATTTTACATTTCTTGTAGAACAATAAATTGTTGTTCTACAAGATTTTTTGTTTTGCCACATCGGAGACATTTAATATATTTTCCTTTCTTTTCTTTTTTATTTATGCACGTATCATTTTTGTATATATTTTTCTTATATTTGTTCACAGATATTTTGTTCATATTTAGTTGTATTTTTTGTCCCATTTCTTTACTTTCAGATTTATATGATTATAAAGATAAAAAAAAAACCATGATATCTTTAACTTCAGTATTTGGAGATTTCTGTAGTAGGCGCTCATTAGTTTCTGAATTTCTTAATATTCTTATAAATTGAACTCTGAGGTGAGTTTCAAAAGCAATTTGTTTACTGTAGATAAAATTACATTTTCCTCCTATTTCTTCCAGACAGGCTACATATTGGCAATAATTTCATATTAATTTTCGACTTCTTACGTAGAATTCCCGCTGCCGCGCTACTTCACCCGGTTCCGTGCAATGTGTTTGCCAAAGATCTGTACTAATTTATTATAAGTTTCCGGTGTACTGGGTGCAGTTATGTTCTTTAAAATTGTGGTAAGGCAAATGCAATTAAGAAATATTGTTAATTTGTATTATTATTTGGAGTGCCCTTTAGAGTAATATAATTTATAATCATTGTAAATAATGCGCAAAAGATTAATGTGCTTCGTCGTATAATTGGAATGTGATGCAATCAAGTGATTTGGTACCTTGTTCCATGTAAATTCTTTACGAATTCGCTTGCTGTGCCGGCTTACTATGCATCGTCGCCATCATATGCGAAATCTCTTGTGAAAATTGTGCTTCCATTGCATTTCGTATTTTTTCGACCAGAAAAAGGAAATGTGAAGCGGGTTACCATCACAGGACTTGGAATTCCTGGATAGAAGGAAAAAAACTGATGGGTGCACTTGGAATTTCGAAATTCTCACCTCGGTTTTAAGGTTATACATGAAGTATCATATAGACTTTTCACTAATTGTAATTTTGCGTAGATTCATACACAGACTCGTAGGTAATTGCGTATATATGTAATAGAACACTGTAAGTACTTGTAGTTTTAATTAGTTTTGTTTTAATAATAATGCAATGAATGCAATTTAATTACGTCAAGTTTAATAGGAACAGTAACGTTAAGACATTCGCGGAGTTTCGTAGGGCGGGCATATGTCGTATATTCGAAAACAGTAGGTACCTCTGAAGTCGAGTGTCCAACACACGGGATGTAAATGGAAAGCACCGCGTCACTTGTCTCCACAATAAAACATAATATTCCTATATAATCTCTATTATTAAATTTAAAAAAGATAGTCTAGTTCATAAAACACAACATAAACGATTTATTATGAAAAATAAATCAAGTATTCTGTCTTCAATGTCATCTATTGCGCACGCGCTTTGGCAACTCGTCGTCTTACAATGATTCAATACGAACCGACCCTTCATCGTGATTGAACATTGCGTTTTCTTTCTGCAGGCGTGTACGCGGTGTGCCTGGGCGCGGTGTACGCCTATCACCGCTCTATGAAACCGGAGGACGACCACGACACGCCTCGTGGCCTGTTGCAAGAGGACGCCTCTAGCGGCGATAAGACGAATGTTTACTGTACAGAATTTTTAGGAGTTCAAAAAGAACCTTCATTGACTAATAAATTGTATTTAAACATATGATTTTTTTGTGCTGTATCGAAATATAATTATTACGTCACTTTTGTTTATTGGTGAAAGTATTTATTGTTATTGTACATTTGTTATTATCTACACGTATATTAAAAGGTATGTATGACAAATGGAGAGACGATAATAAGAGATTTTTTTAAATTTTTGTCTATTTATGTCGCACACGTCTCTGAAATATTGAACGGATCTTAATGTGATTCGTACGGGTAAATATAGCTTGTATTGACGCAAAATATAGCTTTGAATTCATTTTAATGAGAAAAAAGTTATCTTCCGTAGGGGCTATTGGGGTCGTGTAATGTAAAAACATTCTTTGCGACATAGTAAGCCACACTACTCTGGAGTAATATAGCTTATACTTTATTTGAAAGTTAGCCTTTGTGTAAATTGTAACCGTAACCGGTATAGAAATTGAAAGCGTGACGGAGAATAGAACCGCGAGCCAGAACCGGGACCGAAATCAAGAACAGTACCGGAACCAGAGTTGAAAGCGCGATCGGCATTGGGTTTGACAGTTGGACGCTCTATACAAAAGATGAACAAACACATTCTATGTCGACGCGGGCGGAGCCGCGGGCGGAAATTATTTGAATATACGTTAGGTCCTTTCGTAAGTCAAGAACCTGTTCATGAACTCCACTCAGCGTTCATGGCTTGAGGTCAACGCGAGCATGGATTATGCAATTATGTCAGTATGAGACATTATAGAGCCTACAGGTAGTTTTAAGACGATGAGTTGTGTCCACGTCAGTTTTGGGTGCAAATAAGTCGGAGCTGTGATGAAGCAATTATAAATATAATTATAGGAAAATAATTGTTTTTCGTACATAATTTCTTTCATTATAACCTGTTCGCATAAATAAAGACTTCGGCAAAACACGGAAATTTAACATTTACTGGATATGTTCCAGGTACTTGTACCTTGAGTTGGTGAAGGGTCCAAAGTATTCCGATGAAAACTATATTACTGTAATAATTAAATCAAGTATATTAACTAAGTTTCATTTACTGTTTTAATCAACCAAGAGCAATTCACTGATGATATTTTCTCGGACTGTCTGAGTAGTGGCTGCTTATGCAAATATTTTGTTCACTTGAGTGTTCTAAACTACATAATTTGGTATTTTTTTAATCGCCGCCCCCGTGGCATGGCGATCACGGTCTTTTTATACTTTTTGTCGTTTTCATTCTGTCACTCTATTTTCCGTAGCTTTCATTCCCAGGGATGGCAAGGTAAGGCTAAAAAGACTTTTTGTATCTTTTCTTTTTAATATTCTATATTTTATTTTTTAACCCTTATATATAACTGATATCTTTGATACATTTGGTAAGTCTTATTCACTATTTTCCAGTTTCTATTCATAAGTAATGCTTTTTCCTTACCATCCCAGGTTTATTACTTTACGTAAAATCTGACAGTTTTTCCTTTTACTTTTTGTTTCGCTTAACCTTTGTGAAACACCTTTTAACCACCATATTACAGAATCTGATAAACCTTTCTTTAATTTTGTCGTCATCCATTATCGTTGGGAAATCTCGCCTCCCGACAGTGACGCCAATTTCCGCCTCCAGCGTCACACGCTCTCGCAGAAACATTGGTCATTTTTCGAGAACGTGCAGCACGTCCTGTATTTTTGCGGGGTCACAAGTGCAGTACGGTGAGTTCTTCAACTTAAACCTATGTAGGTATTATGCGAACCCGCAGTGTCCTGTAAGGGTTTGCGCCATTTGGGACATCATTTCCATTTTTTGGAGGACCCGGTGCGCCTGTTCCACTCGGGAAAAGAAGAATTGGGTGATTTCACCCGTGTTTCTCTTGGCGTATCGCTCTTGCCACTCTTCCAGGCTCGTCGCTCTGATCACCGTTTTTGCGTACGACAGCGGAAACTTATCATAGTCCACTGCCATCTTTTTGGTGAGGGCGGTGCGCCTGGCGAGCTCGTCTGCATGCTCGTTTTCCGCTACTTCGGCATGCGCTCAAACCCAGAATAGGCGCACAGCCCTGCCTTCCGCAACGATTTTGAAAATTTCGGGTCTAGCTTCATGAGCCAGATGAATATAGGTTTTAGGGCCGGTCAACACCTCCAGGGCTGACGTGGAGTCACTGAATACGTTGACCAGCCCATATTTATACCTTTTCACCCTCCGTATCGCTCTTTGCAGCGCGACCATCTTTGCCTAAAAGACCGTGTAGAAGGGGTCGAATCGTAGTGTCGAGTACCATGTTTCCTCTCCGTCTCGTCATTCGGTAAGGGCTCCACCCACTTCGCCCTCTATTCGGCTTTCGTATATGCGGCCCTACTACAGCGAGAGGTCCAAGGTTTGGAAGTCCAAGTCCTCAACACTCTCATACCCGATCTCGGGCAGGTGTGAGGGGTGAGGCATATCGCCGAAATATACAGGTTTCTCAAGCTCCCGATCGACAAAGGTGTCTTCCAAATCTTTACTGCGCTTCACCTTGTATAACCAGGTCGCTTCCATCACTCTAATATCGAGACGAAACAACCTCGAGAGGATCAGCGCGGAATGCAGGGAGACTGTGTGTTGAGCCCGGCATGCCTTAATAGCGACGCTGCGCTGGATAGCGTCGAGCATCTTTCGTACGCCGAGCTTCCCTGTCGCCGGTGCCTAAGTTCACGATGCCAACAGAACGATAGGCTCTATCACGGTAATCACGGTAATGTTTATGGTCCTCACGACCTCCGGACTCAGACCCCACGTCACCTTGGCCGCTCAAGCTAAGCCTTTGTAAATATTTGCAGCCTTTTTACAAGCCTTGGTGACACGAGGAATGAAGTCAGCTTCCTATTTATGGTCAGACCGAGGAGGCGTATTTCGCCAACTAGTCTGATTTGCTTGTTATTCATGTGCACCACTGGGTCGTCATATTTCAACTTTTTGGTTAGCACCATTGAATTTGTTTTCGATGGCGTGAACCTTAGCTTATTTCTGACTCCCCAACAGTGGACGTGAGCTGGAGCACGATTGACCTGCTCCTCGATCGACAAAGCAGACTGTCCAGAAAACATGAGGACCACATTGTCCGCGACTGCCTGCATATCTACTCCGAGTTCCCCGAGTCCTCGGAGTAAGAAGTCCACAATCAGATTCTAAAAGGTTGGACCGGCTATAGAGTCCTGTATACAACCCTTTGAAGTACTTTTCCTGTACTCCCCTCCAGCGTAACTGACGACAACCTCCCGGTCTCGAAGGTAGCCTCGAATCATGCCATAGAAGTTTACAGGACAGTGTTGAGCGCGCAGCTGGGTGTCTAACGTCGGCCACCACGTATTGTTGAAGACACCCCTCTGTGTCTAATGACACCATTAAGATGATCTTTTTGAGATTTAACTCTTTGTAGATGTGTGTCATTAGATCATAGAGCTAGAGGGCGTCCTCCATCCCGCGCTGCGGCGTGAAGCTATACTGCGTCGCTTGCAGCTTTGGCATTAAATGCCATTGGAGGCGTCCGACCAGCATCCTTTCCACTGTTTTGCCCAGCTCAGGGGAGCAGACCTATAGGACGGTAAAATTTAGAATGGGCGTAGTCTTAATTTGGTATATTCGATATGTACTTATCTGATGAGCGAGCGTAGCGGTTTCTTCTCTTCCCGCGTTTTATGTCCTTATTTTAAAAGAGACCTAGTCTTAACTCTGTCTATGCCCCAACGTTCGAAGCAAGAAATAGGTCAGCTCACTTCCGCTGCGTTTTATTAGAACTTGAAATACAGTATTCGTACAGAAAGCGAGCACCCTCATGCGTGGGTTTGAGCTTGAGTTAAGGGTAGAGTGATGTTAACCCCCTACAGAAAATTACAAATTTTATTATTCTTATGTTAAGGCTCCATTATTGTTGTGCATAGCACACGAGTAACGCGCAATAGTTACACGATAGACACTTTGAAATCCGTCGCCTACCGTGTAACGAAGGCAAATCGATAACAAAGGTCAGCGTGATAAGTGAATGGCTCCATTGACGGTACACATGAGAAGCGTGCGATAGACGCTAGTGGAGCCCAGACATTGTATTTGACTGAGTCCCGCTCGAGTGATAACGTAACCAGTGTTGCCGACAGTAATTTGCTAAAATCCCCAAACGCATTGTCGAAATTCCCCACGTTTGGGGAAAGAAAAATGATAATTCCCCACATATTCCCCACAGAAATAAAACAACCAAAAATGTAGGTAAAGTTCGGTCTCTGTGAGAATGCATTTCTGACGTATGTCAGATATCACTAGTGTCACATTCACTGTAAAGTTCTTTTTAATATCTATATTTTCTAATTATATTTTTCGTTACGTTGAAGAGCAAATACCATCGGCAAATACAAATACATGCATCCAAAGTTACATTGTTTATTGAATCAACCAGTCAGAAATGCATTTTCTCGGCGGCCGTTCTTTTAAGTTTATTTTTTATTTATTAAAACATGACAAAAATTTAAAAAAAACTACACATTTTTTTCGCGCCAAACTTTTTTGTGCAACATTTTGGAACTCGGATTAAATTTTAAACTGCCCCCTTCTCTCTTTATTCCCTCTCGAGTAGCCATCAAAGCTACCACTGTGTCGGTGTTAAGTTTGTTTCTATTTTCTGTCTTTAGATTTTTTAAAACACTAAACTTGCGCTCTACAGATGCGTTAGAGAACGGTAATACAAGCAGTAGACTTATTACGTATTTTATATTTGTAAATATGTATTGACCGGCACTATTTTTTAATTTAAATACTTTGCTCCAGTAAATATCGGCAGTATCATTCACGTTCAAGTCGTATTCTGAGAAGTTAAGCAGAGCATGTGCTCTCCATTCATCATCAACATTTTGAACTTTAACGAAATTATTGAGAACTGGAAATCGTTGAAGTACTGGGCCGAGTGACTTAATTTCAAACTGTTGCGCTACGGATGGATTTACTATGGATATCAATGAAAATAACCGGTCACTGAAATCAAACCGTTTACATATATCCATCGTCAACACTACATAAAAGGCTTGGCAATTTTGATAAAAACTTGTGATCTCTGAACTAGGAACGTTGCTATCATTTTTCAAGTTTTCTATGCTTTCGCTAGCTGTAATGCCAATATATATTTTGTCTAAGTCGACAAAATGACTTGTGTTATTGAATTCCGCTTTTAGTATATCGTCACATGATCTGACATAATTTATAGTCATGAAATTGGAAGCCAACGTCCTGGAAACGTACTGGAAACTTGTCGGAATTATGATATGA
Source organism: Eumeta japonica (assembly GCA_005406025.1). NCBI lineage: Eukaryota > Metazoa > Arthropoda > Insecta > Lepidoptera > Psychidae > Eumeta > Eumeta japonica. Next base: position 30,752 of record BGZK01001392.1, read on the forward strand.
ATAATGAGGTTAAGTAGAGGGTATAATTTTCTCTGCAAATTCTTGACGGATATTTGCGTGTATTCTAACCTCTAATTTGACATCCAGTTTTATAACTAAAATAAGTTTCAAGTAATAGTGAAGCGATGATGTTTTAATTGTTAGTTGAATAAAAAGAAATTGCAGAAAATTTATCATTGGCTATGTAAAATAATACAGAAAAATGTTGAATATATGCAATTGAAGTTGTTGAAAAATTTTAAATTATTTTAACGTTTCCGATGACAGGTAAATACGGCAGTAGTTGGACGGCAACTTGACCATTATTCTGACGTCAACTTACGGAATAAAAGGCTATCAGGGAAATCAATCAAGACTAGCAGAAATTTGATGTTAAATATCGCGTATTTGTGTTCATACTTAAAATCCCCGCATTTTCCCCGAATTGAAGCTCTCCCCACACATTCCCCAATCAGCTTTGCTTTCCCCGCAGTTTGGGGAATTCCCCACAGATCGGCAACACTGAACGTAACACTTACTTGCGATACTTACGCAGTTGTAGTAAATGCTTGAATTAAATAGAAACGTAGATTACATTGAGAAAAATTATTGTTACGATAACAATAAAACTTTGTCACTAGCGAGCCGTTTGTAGCACATAGCCTCTAGCGCAAGGTTTTTATTGTTAATTTTTGTTTTGTGAATGTACCAGTAGTTGTAGACTATTCTAGAGTGGCAGTATTGAGTTGTCACACAGACTAAGTAAATGATTTTAATTTCGCTTTAGTAACAACGTCAAATTGTTCCTACCACAATAATAGATTGTATCTTTGTAACCATGACAAAGTTTTTTGGTATAAGATCAAACGTACATTGTCTCTGAATTTACTTTCCTTAGTTCTGGTAGCGAATGTACTTTGTCCTATAGCAATATTTTCTATGATTTCGCAACAAAATAACGTTATGTATCTTAACCCTTATATTTTCTTGATAGTGTATTACGAAGGTATTCTAGTATGAAGATATTCCTCGCAGGCTGTACGTATTGTTTTAGGACCACTAGAGAGGTGCAAGTTTATTAGCCTGTGAGATATATCAACACCTTAATAGTATACTATCAAGAAAATATAAGGCTCAAGATCGGCAATGCAACTTTTCTAAGGAACGAAGGTACATAACGTTACTTTGTGAATCAAGAAAGTGTATCACTGCGCTAAAATCAAACTAAGAAAAGACTATAGATATTTTTATACATTTATTGAACTTCCACATAAAAGTAAAAAAGATTGAGATAAGAAAGGGTAAAAAGGCTTTTTAAAATTATTACCTGGTATATAATATGTATTACCTTACATTGTAGTTAAAGTAAAGAATTGTTAATTAAAAATTGTTTAGAATTTCACTCATGTATATGTTTACAATTGTAATTGTAATTAAGTATTCAATAATTAAAAATTAACATTATATAATGTTATTGACTAATAATGGATATTAAACATGGATCGTATTAAAATAAAAGAAATTGTTTAATTTATAAAGTATAAAAATTTTGAGACATATAAAATAATTAAAACGATATTATAAATATGCAATAAAACAATTAGAATATTTGAGACAAAAAATGAACATGAGATTAATGCATCCGAGAATATATAATGATACAAGGAAAAAATTATATATGCTCGAATTCAGAAATTAAAACACTTATACCTACAGACATCTATAATACTGATACATGTATATATACATATCATTCTAGTAAACTGTATACAAATAGCATTTTAAGAAGTGTATATTTTTATAAACTCGAAGTATTGACCGAGTTCGCATAATAATTAATTTTTGGAAATTCATTCACTGGATGCACTTAGGTTGACAAACACATTGTATTTATCTCATCAGCGAGAAATGTATAGACAAAAGGTTAATGGTGGTAGCAGTGCTTGTGGTGAAGCTGCATTTGATGCACGAAGTGAAGTCCACCTGAAAAAACGTGTACAGCCAAGATTTATTTTTTTAAGTAAGAACACCTTGTCAACTCGTGTTTATATTAATTTCTCTCGATATAAAACACAAACACAAAATTTGAAAAATATAACATAGCATGTCTTTAAAACACCAGAACTTTATACATGTCACAATACACCTGTGGTCGTTGCTTCGACAAAGCCAATAAGTAACAGTCTTATTAAAATTTTAAACACTTTGAGTAAGAAATAAAAGGAACGCGTTCGAGCACAACAAATGTCCGCGGGCAAAGGAGAGCGCGGGCGCGCCTGCGCCGAGCCCGCCACTCTCACACTATTATACTACATTGTCATTTTCAGCAAATCACGTTGTCACGTTGTCTATGGCACGCATCATAAGCGGAGCGTTGAGGTAGTGCTCTACTCTCGCCTTACAAAAATCAAGTGTTTTTTTTGAACTAAAAGTGTCTCTATTTATTTTTTATCGCACTTATATAATAATATTTATAGATCAATGACATGGAAAAACACTAGTTTCAACACTTATGACATTTTTAAAAGACATTTTGCTTTTTAAATTAATAAAAAAGATGTTTAACAAAATTATTCCGTGGATGTCCGTGTGTCTGTATGTATCCATACTCGCGTGGTCACGATAACTCCCGAAAAACTTAACTGATCTCGTCCATTTTTTTTTAAACGCTTTAGTATTCTCTTAAACTAAGTCCTTTTGAAGGTCACAGTCTAATTCAATGTAGTTTATTTGCAATTAGTATAATAAAAATACGACTGGACATTTTGTTCGTTGTATGTCTGTGTATATATATATATATATATATATATATATATATATATATATATAGTATAGTGAACTTAGGTCCGTTCACAAAGCTTGCGTGGTATTTGCATGCCTCATAAGTGGAGCGTTGAGGTAGTGCTCTACGCTCTCCTTATAAAAATCGAAAAATCGAGCTATTTTTAGATCTTAAAAGTTTTTCATGTTGCTCATAATGTACTTATAGACTTATATAAATGCACGAATGACAAGAAAGAACATTCGTACTAATATATATATTTGTAAAAATCGAACGACCGCAATGAGGCGTGCATTTTTGGATTTTCCAAAATTTTTCATTTTGTTTGACATAGCATTGTTATAAGAACATATCATGCAATGATATGCTGATAAAGTGACGTTGTCGCTTCATCAAATCATTCTTAACATTGTTACAGAAGTTATTTCCTGTGGCTCCTAGGACAATAAAACGTTTGACAATAAAGGGTTTGTTGAAGGCAGAAAACTCGCTCGGATGCGTTACGGCTCGTTCACACATGGGAGTCCGTTTACTGGTACGTTTTTAACGGATACGTCATTTTATGCTCTGTTCACACATAGGCACCGTATAACGTTCAAAGGATCCGTCATTACTGGATCCGATATGTGAGCAGAAAACTCGCAGTATACCGCCGCTATTCTAGAAGGATGGACGCTGTCGTGTTGTATTGGTACTATCGTCGGAGAAGGAAGATTCGACGTTATTGGCAGCATCCACTTATGGCCCAAAGATCTAGAGAGGGTGCTTACAGTTTACTTATGAGTCAGTTACGAGGTGATGAATCGAAATTTTTCAATTACTTTCGTATGTCAATGTCTACTTATGATGAACTTCTTAAACTATTGGAAAAGGATTTAAAAAAAGCAAGATACTCGTTGGAGGAAAAGTATCTGCCCAGAAGAAAAACTAGCGATATTTTTAAGGTACGTACTTTTATTTTTAAAACTCAGACAGATCTAACGTAGCATCACTATATACAGATTGTACTGGCGATAGTGCACAATCAGTAGGCCGTGGTGTACTAAAATAGCCCTGGGATGGATAGTGACTAGCACCAGATGTTTGTGTATAGGCTGACCAGTCATAAGTTGACTGGCCAACTCTCCTATGTTTAATATTTTTAATAGGCTTAACGCCCCTGACTGGAATTCCAAAGTTTGGTCATCATCAAGCAAAGCCAAAGACGGCAAAATACCTGTGAAGAATGATAGATTGCGATCTTCCTGCACAATTTTCTTCGGTTTTATCTGATAGTCAATGTAGGACATCATTTTGGCGTCCATTTCATTAAAACTTCTTTTGGCTGGTGCTCTGCTTTTGGCGGGGGGGCTAGATTTTGTTTGTCCATTTGACTGTCATTGTCAAGTTGTGTCACTGTAGTCACACTGTCTGTCCTCTGTAGGTTCATTCGACGTCGTGGTGTCAAATTCGGTGTGTTCTTCAGTTTGTTTAGCAGAGACGTTTTCGTGCGTTTCACAAGCAGCAACTACTTTTTTCAAAAACAGCGTCTGATTATGGTATTTGTAGGGCTTCGTGTTTGAGACAGCGGAACCAGACGTCTTGCAATTCTTTTATCTTTGGTGTTCTCACCCAGGCATCTCTCATCTGTCTCCACTTTTTCATAACAAGTTTTCCTAAAACAAGTAATAAAACAATTAATTTTATTTTCAGGTATGCAGCATCCGGGTGTTCATTTAAAGATCTTCATTACACCTATCGCGTTGGTGTATCGACTGTTAGCAACTTTATTAAAGAAGTTTCACGATGCATATGGAACAATTTACGTGAAAAATTTATGTAATTTCCTATATCAGTCGACGAATGGGAACAGATAGCAAGTGAATTTAACAAAAAAGCTAATTTTCCCCACGGTCTAGGAGCTGTCGATGGAAAACATATCTGACTTAAAAAAAACCACTAAATAGCGGTTCACTGTATATCAATTACAAGGATTTTTTTTCCATCATGTTATTAGCGATCGTAGACTCCGACTATCGCTTTGTGTACGTCAGTGTCGGATCTTATGGAAAAGAATGCGATTCATCAATATTCAAGGAGACAACATTTTGGAAAATGATGATAGACGACAGTCTACAAATACCAGCACCATGCCCATTAACAAGAGACTCAGAAACGATAGTTCCTTATGTGGTCATTGGAGACGAAAGTTTCGGATTACACGAAAATATACTAAGGCCATTTGGCGGGACGTATCTGGACAAAAATAAGCGAATGTTCAACTATCGTTTGACTAGAGCTAGGAGATACGTTGAATGTGCCTTCAGTATCTTAGCTGATAAGTGGACAATATTCCATCGGCCTCTAGACATCGATAAAACAACAGCTGTATGGACCGTTAAGGCATGTACTATTCTACACAACTTTATAAGGGACAAGAAGGGCTCAAACAGTGATAATAATGTATCTGAAGAATTTAGTTACGAAAACCTACCCCATGAAATAAGAACACGAGGTGGTGATACTGCCAATTTAGTTTGAACAGAATTCGTGAACTATTTCATGTCCGAACCTGGATCAGTTCCATGACAGGATGAAGCTATTTAGAATGTAATTAAATAATAAAACAGACACTTACCGAACTCTTGTCTTTGTTCCATAACCTCAAAATCCCCCATTAAAATAACGCATATTTCGCGCCAACCTGCAATACTTGCAGTATTGTGTTTGTATTTATCCAGCGTCTTGTCCCAAAAGACTGGCCTATCTTCCGCCAAACTAATTAACATTTCCTTGTCTATTAACTTTTCCCATTCCTTGGTTGACGTAGTCAATTATTACACACAATGCACGCACGCGTTCTCTATGAATATACAATAGAAAATGCGAGTCAAAACTTGTCGCATCACTCCCCTCCTACACCCCGCACACCCCGCCCGCCAGGCACACAGTATCTATCTGTTAAAATTCTACGTATCCGTATATTTTTCTGTTCCGTCGTCCAGTATTCGATGACAAAACGGAATGTAATTTTTTTACGGAACGGTATTTTTTACTGTATACAGAATACTGTGTCATGTGTGAAGTCGTTCATACAACTACATACGCAATCGCCGAAAAAAAAACGTACACGATAAAACGGAACAGTAAAACGGAGACGTGTTTGAACCGGCCGTAAGCAAAGTACACCGCTATAGCGACAATACAATGTTGACACAGCTTTTATTGTCATTTTGTTACACTCACACTGGAAACAATGAGCACCGTTTTGTCCTTGACTTTCGCATTTATGTTAGAGAGCATTGCAAGCTCAGCACAAGCCGTGTTCGTCCCTCTGCACTTCTAAAAGAGCGCTGTGGTCGAGCGGCGGGCGGCACTCTGCAAGTCTCGACATATGTAGTTATTGAATATCGCATATGCTTGATATTTACAAGGAGTAGTCGCTGACCTTAAATACACTAGGCACGCAAAAAAATTTTAAACACATTCTATGTCGACGCGGGCGGAGCCGCGGGCGGAAATTATTTGAATATACGTTAGGTCCTTTCGTAAGTCAAGAACCTGTCCATGAACTCCACTCAGCGTTCATGGCTTGAGGTCAACGCGAGCATGGATTATGCAATTATGTCAGTATGAGACATTATAGAGCCTACAGGTAGTTTTAAGACGATGAGTTGTGTCCACGTCAGTTTTGGGTGCAAATAAGTCGGAGCTGTGATGAAGCAATTATAAATATAATTAAAGGAAAATAATTGTTTTTCGTACATAATTTCTTTCATTATAACCTGTTCGCATAAATAAAGACTTCGACAAAACACGGGAATTGTATATTGATTGGATACGCGCAAGGTTCTTGTAACTTACGTTGCTGAAGGGTTGAAATAATCTGATAAAAACTATACGACTGTAACAATTAGTTGGTTATGTATAATTGGTTGATTCATATCGTTCTTCTGCTGATTTTCTCGTTTCGGATTTCACCTTGTAATTTTCTGATCGCTGTCCAGTTAAGCTGAATCCTTGGTGTGATCTCTTTCAAGAACTCGGATCAATTTAACCGGACAGTCTGCCTTAAGGAGACGTACTCGTCTACGACTACAATTATTGGAGAATTCTCAAGTATCCCCGGAGCGCGTAAACATAGACGTTCGACGTAATTTTCACGTTTATTTAAAGACACTTCAAAGACAGAATATTGTTAAAGCAGAACTATAATACAACAAATAATTAAAAAAAAATAGGAATTTAAAACTCTGATTGCGTGAAAGTAATAAAAAAATGGAAACGAGACGATGTAAAAGATCATCCAATCAAATATGGCGTACACCTACAAGAAGGTCGATAAGGGCAAGCCGCAGAGATTAAGGGAAAACGAATCTGATGTCGTCGGCTGCAAATGTTTATCGTATTTGATTAGATGATCTTTCACTTCGCTTGGTTTTTGTACACACCCTCACTTGTCGCGACAAGTCGCCAGTTCCGCGACAAGCACGACCGCGTCTCGTACGCTTTTAAAGGACTCGTTTATTTTCTTATCTATGTCAACTTAATTTTAAGATGTTATACTTACTTGTGTTCCTCATGTTGTGTTTTTGTTTTAGGGCCGAGTAAAGGATTATTATTATTAGACGTAGATCAAACTCGGCCGCACTGCGTCGAGGTCGCGCGCACGTTCAGCAGGTCTTATGTAACAGTTCCCCGAACTCGCCGGCCGGCGCCGCCGCAGGCACGGCTCGAGACCGCCGCTGTTTGCGTGCGCGTGGGCGACGCGTGTTGTTCGATTTCGCCGAAACGATTCAAGAGCAAATTCCGACTGGTGTAATGATTTGTGGAACCACAACAACGCAATAATGATGCGCAAACGCGGAAATGATATTTTACAGCAGTTCGTTGAATTATACCTATTAAATATATGTATTACCATAATAATGTACACTGATAATCAAATTATAAATTTCACGCTCATCTCCGTCGCTGTTCGAGTTCTGTGACTGTTTGTCTTTCAACAGCGTTAATTAACACGATGAAAGGTTTTAATTCTAGACTTAATTTGCTTAGGCAATTTAGGTGCAATAGTTTCGACTGAAAAAAATTGAGAGTCCAAACATTAAGATCTCGATTGATTTATAGATCATCGTCATAAATCTAAGGTATTCGTAATTATCGATAATTAAGTAATTTTGAATTTGGTATGTGTATAGTATTGATAAAGTTACTAATAAAATTTGTGAGTTTTAAAAGATATGAGCATAGCAAGAATTTAAGAATGTTAAACTACTTTGACCGCTTTTAATTCCAGTGACTTTTTTGAAAAATAATAATTATATTAGTCCAAAATTCCATGATTACTTACGGTAAAGGCGCTAATATATAATTTTTCAGTTCAGGTAAAGAGAGCGAAAGTTTGACTCTTTTCGGTTCGCTGAAAGAACGGGTAATTTGTAAATGCGCATGCAAAAGGTATGTTCATTAAACGTAAACTAACGTTATTTGCGTGAATTATCGTTAAACACATTGTGAATTAACAGGAATCACTTTTAATTTTAGAATGGCCAAGAGTTCAAAATTTACTTCTCATGAAATATACGCAGTGTTCTGTTTATGTTTATCTCGAAGGAATCTGACTTCGGGATTTGGCCAAAGATTGAGTTGGGAAATTCAATAGAAGCACTGGCCGATGTGTACAGTAACAGCCACAGAGCAGTAAAGATAAAGCGGTTCTTAAAAATAACACACATTGCGGACTCGTTGGACGTCGTTTGTTCGTGCTGGGCACGATAATGGAATCCAAGCATGCATTACGTCAACAACACATTATTTCTCATTAATTATCATTTACGTGTAAATAGTATAATTTACATGAATGTCAATACAAGTTAAATTACAAATAAAGCAATATTAATTAATGTATATTAAAAATTAAAGGAATATTTTTTTTAGTCGTTATCGATTATTTGTGAGAAATCACAAAAATTTCGTAATAACAACAGAAATTCGTGATGTCATCTCCTTGAAGATTACAAAGTGCAGTAGTTGTGGTTAGGAAATGTAATTGTTAAAACAGATTTACGTTTCTAACAAAAGGTTCGTCGACATGGATTTGCGCATATTTTTGTAAAATAATTTGCTGTGTTTATTTATTAGCCTTACTATTAATTACTCGCATCCCAACCTAGTACTCGGGCAACCGAACTTTGCTCGGCGTCTTTTCAATCACCATGGCAATATGATAAGTTCCTGCTGGAAAAGTTACTAACTTCCAAGAATTAATATATAGATAATCACTATTAATTGCAAAAATTATCCATGTATTTTATTTATGTAGTGTGAAGTGTATTTTTGCCTCAATAATGTCATCGCCTCAGAGTTCTACGAAATGGAAAATTATCTCTATTGTTTATAACGTCTAAAATTCTAAACAATGAGTTTTATTTCTACTCGGTCACTATTTCAATTTGCATTTTCAATTTCTAAGTTTTGTTCGTTCTAACTTGTTTTTTTAATGATTTTATTTTCAGGTGAAGCTTTATCAGAATTTGTCACTGCTATTTATGATATTATTTTATGGTCTTGGTATAGAACGAAAACACTTGAATACGAATAATGAATACAAGCGACGACTGCAATCTTTGTAAAATGATTGTTTTTGATTTTTAAGAAGTGAAGTTGTGGGGTTTCCCCGAACCAGAGAGAACGATCTCACTCCACTGGAAAATCGTTAGCCTCGACGACCTCTATCGAATTGTGCGAGGACTCTGGATAAGGGATTCTTTCTATGTGCCAAAAAAAATGCAATAGCTCCCGCAGAAAAAAAAAACACAACACGTGGCAATGAAACTATAGATTTGGGGTAAAACAGAAAACTTTCTAAAAACTAAAACGGCTTTTAAAAAACTAGATTATACAGACATAAAACTGTAGGGCAGGCCGGCAGCGCACCCGCGGGCGTCACACAAAGAGCACTAGCCGCTCCGAGCGCGTACGTCCAGGCGGTAACGACCGATGCGTCAATGATGTACTGGATGTGGCGTGTAACGTGTTCTATTATGACAAAAATATCGTTTTATATGCAGTGCGGTGGTAAATATTATGCGTCACGTCTATGAAATGTAGTGATGCGAGACGTAAACAAAAACGACGCACGCGCACGTCGCCGCCGGGCGAGCGCCTTCGGCTTCCGGCGCGACGCCTCCGTCATCGTCACCGGCGCTCGGACGGCCCCTCGTCCGGCGAGCGGCGGCGTACCGATGAGCTGCCCCACGACCGAGTGCGGAGTGGGATAGAATTTTAGTTCGAGTCGGATGCGAAGACGGACCCGGAAGTGACTGGTTACCTGGTCACTGGTTGTGAAAGCCTTATATTATCTGTCGTTTATTATTTAGTTGATTTTGCAGCATTTTAAGCCTGAAGTAGTTTTCGTGTACGGTGTGATATGCTGTAAATTTTTTACTTCCTGAAATTTATTTCGCTAAGATCTCCGTCCACGACCTCGCATGGACCTCGATATTTTTGAAGCGACACTTTTAAGCACACGTAGGTGATTTTCGGATGGATAACATGGATGTGGTTCAGCGTTTTTAAGAAAAATCAGTCCTCAGAGAGAAAAAAAAAATTGTACGTAAATTTATAATTTTTCTAGTGTTATAAAGATGTATAGTGGTATTTAGGCTTTTGTTTTAAAAAAATAAATGCATTTGAATATTTTAGTAAAATTAACCCTAAACAAATGTAAGGAGCCGTGAAAATATTTATGGAAATCCCATAATTTGACTGCCCGATTGGCGCAGATGGTGGTGACCTGCGTGCCGCGCTGAGGGCGTGGGTGCGATTCCCGCACAAGACAGACATTTATTTGGAGTCTGGGTGTTACCATGATGTGCATGTATTTCTTCAGTCTGACATCAGATGGCGCTGTATGTGTATCCGAAGATTTTTAGTATTAATTATCAAAGAAAATGGAAATTAAGGAAAATCAAGTTTTTGAGTGTTTTACAAAAAATGAACTTTGATAACGGGTTAAAATAGAGAACCGAATCTTGTGTGGAAATTGTAAAATATTTAAATTTAACGACATGAAAAATCGCAGTCAGGTTTTTATGCAGGCGCCATTGAAGAGTTTTCAAAGAATCTACAAAAAAAAATCAAGAGCAATATTTCGAACCAGGTTAAATAAATAGGTGTAAATTTGTAAAAGAGATGAAAAGGGGGAAGTTTTATAATAAATATGTTGTTGGTGAATGAGTCAACGTATATGTGTGTACTTGAAAATAAGGCACCTCCAGGGAAATTAAGTTCGTAGATTTCGTAGTTTGAATTGCACCAGCGATGCGCAAAATGCAACAAGGCACGAGCTTTTATGTGCTTTACAACCGCCGCACCCTGACGCCACCGCGCATGCGTTAATGCGGCGATAGTCTCATCGTTAGCTGGCCTTTTGTAAACTTCAGGAGCTGTTTGTTGTCTGAGTTTAATAGCTTTTCTGGAATTTTTTATAAATATGTACACGTGAAAGGAACTTTGACGCATTGACCAGACCCTCTGAACAGTAATTTTGTGTTTATTTCTAGCATTTGCAACGTTTTCATAATTTTTAGAAAAATCATGTTTTTAAGATTTAAATATTTTCATAAAACGAAGATTCCAACAGAGACCGGTATAGGGATCGGAGCAGATCAGAACGACGTCGGGGCTAAAGCGGAAGCAGGACGGTGCGAGTCGAGGTGGGGCGGAATATAAAATCTCTTATAATAATATTCTATATTATTATAAGAGATAAAGAAGTTTATTTTATGTTCATATACTAACGGAGTCGCGTGGGAAGCCGGTTTATTTAAGCCGGACTTCGAAACCTCAAAATAGAAGATCGGTAATTTTGTTTTCTGGGAATGTCCAATCGTAAACATCCTTCGGAACCGGCGCGCGCCGTGACGAGGCCGCGCGTGTTTCCCGCCAGGCGGCGCCGCGTGCGCTCGCGTGCCTTATTTATTATTGTCCGCATTTGATCTATTATGTTTTTATACAAGTACATTTGTTAGTTGACATTTTTGTATAAATCTTCGGATGTTGTAGCAATTGCTTAAGATGTGCAATCACATTCCCTTTAAAACATGTTTTTTAAAACATCGAATTACAAAGCTTTCGAAAAAGAAATTGAATAGAGAACATTAATGACGCATGCGCTATGACACACGCGTTTATTTTAAACGGTGACTTTAAACTGGAATCAAACTCGAATCAAAGGGAATTTATTATTTTATGTTATAAAATGTGATTAAAAAGAACTAAAAAATAAACAAATTTAGTCTGTAATGCACTGAAAAGTATGAAATAAAGTAATTTACTTAAGTTATTTTATTCTGATTTATGCTGTACACTTTCTCTTGGCAATAATTTATGTTCATTGCAAATTTATGTTCTTCAGTTTGTTTCTTGAATCCTTTCATAGTTTCTAAATAATACTAAAACGTTACTGATGAATGTAAATACATAGTTAACTCGGTTTTACAATATACTACTCCTGGCTTTATGAACAAATCAGCTCGATGATAAAAAATTACTGTATCATCATCAAAACTGCATCCGCACGCTTAAATCTACAACACAATTACTTAGAAAAAGACTGAAGTATACTCCTTGTATTTGTTTGTTAGTCACATACACGTGGTAATAAAAGTTTATTAACAAAAGTATCACTAAACACATCTGTCGTAACCATCCGACGGTTGTAATCTAAAAATACAACAACGAAATGTATAATTGTTATGAAATGTTCGATATAAATAACACATCAGCTGTGTTTCAATGCCACGTCTATGAGTAGCGGTCGTCGGCCGAGACGTTGTTTATGAACGCGACAGACGCGTTTAAAACAAGCACAAACAAACTCAAACCGCAAAAAACACAAAGAACAAAAAAGACTCAAATGTTTTTAACCGACTTCAAAATTTAAAAGGAGGAGATCCTCAATTCGATATTATTTTTTTTTTTGTTACCTCAGAGCTTTCGACTGGGTGAACCGATTTAGATAATTCTTTTTTTATTTGAAAGCTGGTGCTTCCCGTGTGGTCTTACTTCAATTTGCTTCAGTTCTGACAATGGCATCCATGGAAAATGATATAGATCTTAAATTTGCATTAAGTATATGTGCGACAAATGGACGAATGACTTAATATCTCGCCATCCGATTTCGATGATTACTTTTTTATTAGAAAGGATATACTTCAAGGGTACTTTGATGTGAGTTTGGTTAGGTTCTGATAATGGGATCCATGTCAAAGTAACGGAATTCTTCAATTTTTGGAGCAACTTAACAGTACTCAGCTGAATCTTTAATAGACCATCCGGATATTTAAGTCGCCTACCGTAACGTCGTTATGGTCAAGTAATTGTCGTAGTCGAATATTATGATCAATGGAATTTCTTAACGGCTTACAGTAAGGATGCGATCTATGAGCAGCACGTTCAGTAGGTCTACCCATATTCAAACAAATTAGTTAGTGTACTTAAGATTCACTAAAAATCAAAAAATTAACAAAAATTTTAACAAAAAAAATCAACTTCAAAACAAAACCTATTCCAAAACAAATTAATATGCACTAAAAAGAAAAAAACATAATTGCGTATTCTTCTATAACTTAATACTCAACTTACTTTTTCTACTCATCAATATGTAGATACGATCTATGTTTTTACCACGCAAGAAGGTAGGTAGGTACCTACCCACTTCAAATTTAACTCAACACACACCTATAAATAACAAACAAGGATCAAAATATTGTTTAGAGTTCGCCTAAGTAAAACGAAATGAAAAATATCAGACTACTTAATCAAATCATTACGATAATATAATGTAGTTACAATTATTGTTATTTTTGGAGTCGGTGTCTATTGATAGATATATTGTAGTGTTTCCTTGGCTGACTTTGAGTTGTAGTAGAATACGCAATTATTTTTTTTACTTTTTAATGCATATTAATTTGTTTTGGAGTAGATTTTGTTTTGAAGCCGGTTTTTTTTTTGTTAAAATTTTTATTATTTTAAATCTCACACCCGAGCGTGAAAGGTCGTTCTACAGCCAATCGAGAGTCTGCGTAAAGAGCTGCGGACGTGTCGTGACGTCACACCGGCCGGCGGGAGGCCGCGCGCCGCGTGACCTTACGATTAACAGCTGAACGAGGAAAACCCAGAACCGATGCGCCGACGCCGAATGCGTGTGCCGTTTGATAAAGTACAATAATAACGACATGCCCGCACTCGATGACGACAGATATGTCTGTACATAACCTTACATTAAAAGAATAAATTATTACATACTTCTAACTGTTGAGTGTAAATACTTTATATACGTAATAGTGGTACTCAAAAATCTTTAAGTCTTACACGATCTGCCGTTGCGAACGAGTTTATGAGACTAAGCGCTGCGCGGCTCGGAACTTGCTACGTATCTACTAGCCGGTCGAATGTGTTATCGAGTTACAAATATAAAAGTACAGCACCCCATATGCAATACTGGCGCGATAAAACTCATTGTGACGTCATAAAAAAAAATTTGGTTGCCTGTAAAGTCGGTATACGGGCGAAAGTTTTACGTGACAACGACTTTGAATGGTAAAATCATTTTAATGTGAATATTCATTCGTATAGTAGGAAGAAGGATGAAATAATAGTAACAATTTAAAACATTTATTTATACAAAGAATTATATTTAAAACATTAATTTATACAAAGAATCTCGCACTGAATTTCATATTAACAAAATTTTATTTTTACCTTTACACATACATACGTATTTATATACAAATATACATACAATAACTTGCAATACATTTGCAAGCTATGCACTAATTCTCTCTAGTGCTGCGCGCGCAGACCGATCATAGTTGAGTGGGAGAGACGCAAGGCATTCGGCGGGCCTCTCTCTCGTTCGGTGACTCATCGTTACGTTACCGAGCGTTACACTTTTTCAAAGTGACTCCCAGCCGCAACCTAATTTAAGACGTTGTCACGTCAAAAGTATTTTTTTGCAATAGCCGTACCTGCCTCACGTTAGCGGCGCTCTTTTCGTGTACGTGTCGACAGTCGGCGCGGCCGCAGACGCTAGGTCTGATTTACCAAAGATTAGGAAAGTGGTGATTCGGCGATAGGAAACGTGCAGGTCGATGCGCGCGCCTGAGACAGCGTTACGTCACACCGCGTTGTGTATACGACGTAACCGAAACTTTGTTGTATTATTTATGTGACGCGTCACGTCGTGCGGCGGCGCGTGCGGCGGTCGAGGCCGCCATTTCCGCCGTGCGGCGGCGCTGGTGCGTTTGGCGCTCGTGTCATACCACGGAAATTATTCTTGAAGTTGATACCTAACACTAGACATTTATAAAAATCTATATTTACACAAAAAGAAACGTTTTGAAGAAATAACTATACACCGACAATTGCAACAAAAGTATAGACGTTAAAAAATGTATCGCAGGCAAAGGAACGTAAAAGTTGCCCAATTAAAAAAAAAGTTTAATTCAAAAATTCGTCGTTTACAATTTTCTTATTTATAATCTAAATGTTGTACAGATATGCCATCGCTATATGCTTAAATATATAAAGACGTAAAACAATTATTTTAAATCTTTCATTCGGAAACCCGTCTCTGGATGTAGTCAAAGAACGCACAGGCACAATGCAACATCGAGGCATTTACTTTACAATAATTAACTATTCCAATGTAAAGATTCTCTTTCTCTATACAAAACATTTGACCACGATAGTTACTTGACAGTTCTGGCGACTGCCGATTCAATTTACGCTATCTTTTCCAATACAAGATAGTGTTGTGTCGCTCGACGCCCGATAAGCTAACGAATCAAAATATTGACTTATTACAATTGTAATAAGTCAATATTTTGATTCGTTAGCTTATCGGAGCCATGAAATATTTGAATATGTGATATGAATAATAGATATTTATCGGAACTTATATTTATATGAATCACTTAGAGCTATATGTTTTACTGATGATTTGCAAATTTTATTGGTACCTATTTAGGTAATTGTTTGACAGTGATATTTATGGAATATTGAAAATCAAACCTTGAATAATAGTCTAAAATATTCTGAATTCTTTGAGCCTTAAAATGCGATGTTAAGACTGATTTGTAGGTTATTCGGGGGCTTTGTTAAATGAAACTAAATAAAGTTTATGTTCACTATTATATATTTTCTATTACTAGAGAGGTGCCCTTAACTGCGCGTGGAACTCGTGCGGAGTTGAAACATTGACTAAACGCATATTCCTCTATGTGAGGAATCATTACGTCATGTACTGAACTCCGATGAAGGAACAAAGAGACCTTGTCATGACGTGTAGAGATTTATATTGTGTTGTAGTCCAATATGATTTTTATGATAGAAAGCATAAGAGACGATATTTCAAAATTTAGGATTCTGTACTTTAAACTAAAAGTAAGCTACGTAAGACGTATCTGTTTATTCGTAACAGCCGATTTCTTCAGAAAAAATCATTAGAAGTGAGAACATGTTCAGCGTTGATAAGAGTATTTATTGATAAGACGATTATGTAATAACATCCATGATAGATCATGCCAAGTCAGATAGTTGTTGTAAATAAAAATACACACACTCCATCCTTGTTATCATTGACTACATCTCACCCACACTGCGCCCTCACACACACTAGTATCAATGCCCCCGTAATTCGCAACGGACTTTTCGCGAACTCCGCGCCCGCGCCGCTATGATTAAGCGAGTAACAGGACAAGGCGGTGGCCACTCGAAGGATATCGAAGTACCACAGGCGTGTCCTTTCTATTTTCCATCCTTATTGAGGGTGTTACTATTGTAAAACAAAATTTTTCCAACCATCGGAATTCGCCGCACCGTTATCTATTCATTTGTAATAAGTCCTTTGTAACAATTTTTTACCTATTAAAAACCGTATTTAACCTTTTGTTATTTTTTAAACTTTCATAGAGGAAAAGTAATCATATACGTTAAGTATCTGTTTGTGATTTGTTTGAATTTGCTACTGATTTCTTTCATTTAACCAAACTGTTATTTTTATTAGTTCGGTATTTATGGATAGGGGAATCTATACGTACCTAAATAACATATGAAAACATGATATCTATCAAAATATTATGTCGTACACAAAATGAGGCAAAAGCAAACAGTACGTACATGTGGCAGGTCTACGTATCACACAGCCAGGGATAGACTAAAATAAAATGTTTATAGTTCGTAAAGAAAAGCATAATTGTAAAATGTTTTTTATAGCATTTTCGAGGGGCATGGCAATCACCAGAGAGTAGGGTCACCACAAATAATGATCACCGCCGCCCATGGACACTCGCCACCCCAGAGAAGTCCTCGAGAAGATAATGCGTTGTCGGCCTTTTGGGTAAAATGGAATATCTGATGGAGGGGCAGTAGGGTGCTGGAAAGGAGAATAGACGTCCATGGTCAAAAAAATGTATGTAAAATAAAATATTAAATTTATAAATGTTATAAACGTTGCGTAATTCCCAAAAGTCCCGTGTGGCAGAGCCGTGCGCCGGCCGACTCGGCAGTAGCGCGAAGTGGGCCGGCTCGGCGGGTGAGGTACCACACCTCCCGGAACGGGTATATACAGGTATATACAGGTGTGGCGTAATAGCTTCCTCTGTTTAAAAATATATACATATATGATAAATTTCTTTTGGTCTCTCATTCGCACCCCTCTTCTGTACAGCATAGTTATTATGTTAATGTGTATATATATATATATATATATTGTTTGTGTAATGTAATGCTTCGAGATCACCACGTATCGGCCACTCCAACTCTCCATGCTGACGTACGAACAGATGTTTCGCATTAAAAAGTATCTGACCTATCGGCCTTTTTGGTTATGAACAGACTCCAAATATTTAATCCCATTATCTTATGATTTCAATTCACCTTGTTAAAATGTTCAGGGACACGTCAACTCACAAAACGAACAGGTAAATCGCAAATAGAATTCAAATATAAAAGAATGAATTTCTTGTGGTTACTATTTAAAAAAGGCTTGAAGTACTTTTAGTAATCGTTCGATAATAAAGTTATATCGATCTATCGATACTGCACACGGCGGGACGTCACTAGCGACTCGTCGGTTGCGGTTCTTTAAACGACTCTCTCGCTCTGTAGATATAGTAGCGCTCGCGCTACAGCTACAGCCAGCCAGTCGCAATTTGACAGCGCATGAAAATAGTTTGTTGTAGAGAGGTGTCGGTCGCTGCGGACGACCTTTACGATCGGCAAATAAAATCGTAAGTTTTTTCTTTATATGCAATTTACTTTGGAGTTGAATTCTTCGACATTAAATTCGCTAATTTTTTTTGTGTTTGGTTCGCTTTTGTAAATTTTATGTTGGTAAACGGAAACAAATTGTTAAAAATAGTAGTAAATTACACGACTCGATAGTTCGTTGTTAGTTTTTCTTTTTATATTTCATTATTTTTTGAATGAATGAAAGTCTAGCTTTACGCGGCGCGACATCGTAAATATGCTTTAATTTGAAAGTTTATCTAAGACAAGTACCATATACTGATGAAATAATATCCTATAAAAGTATTGCCGCGGATCTTTGCGCTTGAATAAGCCAGTACCTGTTAGGACTCTCCGTTTTAAGCAGCGTAATATGTACTACCTGTTCGTAAAATAAATCTAGGCATTCTATTATAATGCTATTATATTTTTTTTACAATACAGATGCGCTCTTGACCGTACGTCTAATTGGGATCAGGATATGGATTAGGTTGTAGGTACATTGAAATGGTACTGTAAGTATTGTAATAATAACGTATTTTTGGAGAATTATTCCCACCAAAATCGTAAATGTAAAAAGGGGGGCTCCAAGTTCGGTACGATCAAACGACGCCGACGTGCGGGGTGTTTTTCCTTATTAATTTCTTAAAATGTACCCATGGGAATACACAAAGTTTATAAATTGATTCAATAGATTTATGTTTTTTGGTGGTGAATTTATAACTTGACGAGTTTCGTATTTCAACTTTCGTATTAGAGCAAGAGCCAGCGACGGCCAGACCTTCGTTGTTTTATAAAAGCTGAAAGTTTCTCTATGCATGTCCCCAACACAGATAAGAACGACCAGCGACTATAGAGTTTGGGTTCTGGTTACTTGCGCAGGTAACAGATAGTAAAGGTGTATAAAATAGTACCTTAATTTCGTTAAAGTATAAAGCTCAGTTTTTATATTTTCTTCGGGATAACTTAAGAAAACACGTCATCCATTGCCAGACACTTATTACGGTTGCTACCCCTGACACACCCTGAACTTTAATAAATTATAATTGTACTTTCGTAATAGTATAAAAGCTAAATTTTATATATGTTACTTGGGGACCTATAAAAATGTTACCTCAACAGCCGGACAGTTTTAATGGTTTTACACCTTGCCAGACACATTGAAAGTCCGCTATAGGCGCGAGCGCGTATAACAGCTGTTCAAGCGGGTGCGAAGAGATAGGGCGCTTCGTCTAGTGCGATCTTTATATTAAGTTATTCAATCTTATATATTAAGTATATATATTATATATATATATTAGTTATATATATATATATATATATATATATATATATATATATATATATATATATATATTAAGTTATCCAATAATAAAATAATTTTATTACGCTTATAGCCATCTTATAAAAGTAAAAATTTTATTTTAATATTAAAAGTACAGAAAAAATTATTGGTACATGTAAAAAAATATTTAATTGTTTCTCTAATTTTCATCATTGTCGTCGATATTTTCATTTTCTTCATCACTGTTACTCCAGTCAATGGCTTCATCGTCGTCAATATCGCCTTCTCCATCAGTTTCTGAAAAAAATAAGCAAGTTTATTGAATTATAAATAATTAAAAATTATGTACAATAACTTGTCATAATAATTATATACCTGATTGAGTTTTGAGCGAATCACTGACATAACTTGGTAATTGATCCCCTTCAAACCATTTGAATTGGTATTTTGATCTTTCAATATCCAGCCATTATTGTCTGGTTGATATGTGGTTGGATTTTTCAGATGAGCATTACTCCAAATGGTGCATATATAATTTGCTTGCAGAAATTGCTGCAATAGTTCGCTTTGCAAGGTGGTAGATTGCTAGCGTCAAAATTTCGCAACTTCTTTCGGTTAAAAGCTTCGTTTACATCGGAGACTGTATACGAGTCAATGAATATTTGAAGTCTAGCGGCATCAACATCAATTACATTATGGACATTGTATACATTGCATATAAATCTCTGAATAATATTAAAGATGTTTTGTTGTTGATCTAAATTTTCAATTAATTCTGTTACCAAAGTTCTTGAAAGCTTCCTGGTACTCTGGATATTTTTAATGTCTTGTATGGTTTTGATTTTCCTTTTCTGAAGAATGCAGGATTAAAATCACACCCTGTGATGGCGTGAAATCCAGGTAAGCTCTGCCTATAGCGGACTTTCAATGTGTCTGGCAAGGTGTAAAACCATTAAAACTGTCCGGCTGTTGAGGTAACATTTTTATAGGTCCCAACATATATAAAATTTAGCTTTTATACTATTACGAAAGTACAATTATAATTTATTAAAGTTCAGGGTGTCTGGCAAGGGTAGCAACCGTAATAAGTGTCTGGCAATGGATGACGTGTTTTCTTAAGTTATCCCGAAGAAAATATAAAAAAACTGAGCTTTATACTTTAACGAAATTAAGGTACTATTTTATACACCTTTACTATCTGTTACCTGCGCAAGTAACCAGAACCCAAACTCTATAGTCGCTGGTCGTTCTTACCTGTGTTGGGGACATGCATGGAGGGACTTTCAGCTTTTATAAAGTAGCGAGGGTCTGGCCGTCGCTGGCTCTTGGGCGATATGCAATCGTATGTCGTATAAAAAAGAAAAATTAATAAGTCAAATTTTAGGGTCGTATTGTGTCGTCATATTGAACATTTATCGATTTTTAAGTTTACGATTTAAAAGTTGCAATTATATGTAACAATCAATATAAGGATACTCACTTCCTATTATTGACAAGCGGAACATGACCGGCTTCATTACAACGTTGTTTACGAAGACATTTCATGTAACGAATTACCGTTGCCCATTATTACGCAATTATATCCCACACTAGTAGGCCGGTAGACGCATACGAATTAAAGACTTTCCTTATGAAGCACAAAATAATCGATATCGGCTGTCCTCTTACAGAAGTTGTTCGAATACAACGCCACATTCCACCGCTTAGGCGAGCAGCTATTAATAAAGAAAGGTCTTTAGATAAGCGGATAAATTGTGTGTATCCTCATCTCGGAAAATATATAAAATTTATCCTTATAGAAAAGGATTTAACGAAGTCAACTTTGAGGATAAATATCCACAGTCATAAACAATCTGACTTCTTACAGGTTTTTTTCGTTATACACATGTTTGTGTTCATACGATCACAAGCATGGAACAAGGATAACTTTTTGCATATTTAATTACCTACATACGTAGGTAATTAAATATGTAAAAAGTTATCCTCAATTTTTTAGTCGTCCACCTTGAGGAAAAACTGCTTTCTAAACGAGATACAAAATACTAACTTCATCAATTCTTTAAATATTACGACATAATTCAAATATTATGAAACTGAACATGTTCGAACTAATTAAACTTATCGCCTCATTTGTCACACAGCATAGCATAAATCTAGTACTTTTTGGATAAATACATGGCCTCATTTAATTCTGTGGCCATTTTGTTCGACTACAAGTGTCGTGTCGTTGCAGGTGCAAATCGCACAAGATGACAGCGATGCCGCGCACGCACTTCCTAGGTTGCATCCCTGTGCACCTAGGAGCTCTAGTACTGGGATACTTCCAGGCTGTGAGTATATAATTTTTATCAAACAATATGCTCGATCGAAGCAAAGTACTTGCAATTACCCAAACTTACTTTTTGTTTATTTTGCAACGAACTGTCGAAGATGGTATGGTTCGTTTATCGATTTATTGAAATTAGACTTTAGGTAGAAAAATATGCAGAGACCTTATTCACAGTCTTTTTTCTGTGAAGAAGAGTTGTCCTTCCGATTAGATATGACGTAGAGTGTATTCAGTAAGAGAAATGTTTAAAATTATGTCGAACGATAATAATTTAACATCGTATAGATTAGGCAAAGACATTCGAAACTGCTACATATATACGTATACTAATAACATCTGTGAATCAACACATTAATTTGGTTGCAGAACGTAGCGGGTGTTGGCATTCTGGTCGGCGTCAGCTATTTCATGGTGATCCTCTATCAAGTAGTCGTAAATAACTTCGATACCCAAAGGGAGTTTAAACGCAAGGACATAGAACTCCCGTTGTTACTGCTGCTGTTCTCGGTGCTGTGCTTCATCATGGCCATCTACCTCATCATCGGCGTCAGGAAGGTAATACACGTTGAGTTAGTAAAACCTTTGCGCTAAAGACCGACTCGATTCGTTGACTGATTTTCAATTCGATAGCTAAGGGTGAGAATGTGACAATGTGACACGTTAACAACGTGATACGTGTAGTTGAGTGCGACAACAGATGATATGACAAAGATAGATAATATCACTGGTTTGGATTTGCGCAATTCCTGGAAGTTGAACTAGGAGTCGGTAAACATTTAATTCGGAGTGCTAAGTCCCAATAAAATTTCGTGTACGTTACAAATCACAAATGTTGGTTTCTACTGCATTTTTTTTCAAACAAAGTGCATAAGGATTTTTTCTTCCAAATATTTTTTTTTAATTAGCGTTTTTTCTATCGAAAGACATTTGAAATTTTTTCATCACGAGTACACTCTTAACTAATGTAACCTATCCTTACTCGATCATAAACGTATCTCACTAGCTATGGATTTAAATTGTTCAACGTACATTTTGACTATTTATTAATTTATAGTTCTTTATCACTACGATGTCACCTTCTAGCTGAACTCCACCGAGGGATGCATTCCGGAAACCTCTTTCATAGAACCTTCATGAAATTTTTCTTTGCAGCGTCATCGTAGCTACGTGCTGGGGTACTTCATGTCCGGGGTGGTGACGGCCACCGGCATGGCTCTTCTCTGGATGAAGCTCGTGTTCTATGAATATTACTCCTTCTTCGATGACGCCACTCTCAACTTATTTATTTCATTCTGTAAGTACAATATTGTTTCCTAAAGTACACTACCTTTATTATCAAATAAAGCTTCGCTTCTGGCGTCGCTCTGTTTGGGTATTTATTACCTTTTTGATTTAGAACCTTTTACAACGAAAAGTATTTTTGTTTGAAAACTGTATATAAACAACGGGCAATTACACGAATACAGTGTATGAGTCAGTTTATCATTTAATTTTATAACGTATTGTCGTATTTGTTACAGTTCTCTATTTGCCGTTCCTGTCGATGGTGCACTCCTTGTATTACAACATATGCCTACAGAATGATTCCAGCACGTTACGAAGCATGGGGCAGGAGAACTCTGTTGAAGGATACACGAACGATGTATACTATGCCACCTTGAATAAGAACCCTTTAAAGGATATTGAAAAGAATAGTCGTTATATCACACTGCAAGGGGGCTATGCTAATAACATTAAAATGGACGTGCCTTATGTCGCGTTGCAAAAGGATACCGGTGATGATGTGGAAAAGGATACATATCACAGCCCGCTGGAGGAGGCTTATGCCAACTATGTTAAAATAGACTTACTCATTGACGCCCTACAAAAGGATTCTGTTAATGATGCGAATAAGGACACTACATACAACATGTCGCAAGAGGAGTGCCAACGATATTAAAGAGGCCATACTCTACAACACGTTGCGAGAGGATTCCGTTGGCCTCGTTAAAAAAGACACTATAAAAAACGCTGTGTGACGGTTTGCTAACCGCATCAAAAAAGGGTATGAGCCCTAGAACTCAGCGTATGAGGATTCTACCAATAATATTAAGAAGAATATGTCCTAGTATATTGTAAGAGGGCTCTGCTGATGTCATTAAAAAGACCAAGCAAGATAAAGCGTTGTATGGAGTTCAGCTTACGCTACAAAAAGAGCATAAGTCTGCTTAACTTTGCAAGAGGATCTAACAACAATGAAAATGGCATGCCTAAATACTTAGCATTCGAATATGCTAATGTTATTAAAAAGCTAGCGCTATCGAGGAGAAGGACATTGATCAGACTTTTCCTGGCGGGAGTGAACCTTCCTGGCTCTGGTCACGTACAAGATACAAGATAATTTGCGTCGTGCGTACGTGGAATACCCTCATTCTCAGACGCTAATCCTGCCCTAGCGGTGCAGCACACGCAGGGGTTGCACAATCTGGTGTCTTAGTTTTAATACACGTCAGTCAGTTATGGAGTTGCTCAATATTATATTGTACTTCATTACAAAATCGGAAATCAATACTTGAATCAATTTATATAGATATATTAATTCATTTTAAATTTTGGATCGCGTAAGTCATTAACTGTAATGTGTTGATATGAAACGAACTTACTATTCACTGTGACCTTTGTCGTAGATTTATTGGCTTTAATGTGAGTTTATGTAAAGTTATTCAGTTCGAGTTGAATTGAACGAATGCGCTTTTAATCGGTAAAAGCTTTATGTAACGTGTGCCGACGAGCCACGTCAGTCTCAGTTTTTGGAGCGTGATCAGCCGACCGCCCTTTCCACCGCCACCACCGGCCCTTCCGACCTTGCCGTCATAGCGGCCGAATCGCATTTAAGCATGATCAGTTGAAATCGTGGTAAGACGTGGTAAGATAGATGTAACTTAAGGGAAATAAACAGATATTTTTTGCACGTTAGTGTGTTTTATTAAATCGTTCAAATATGTAGGTTCTGCGGCCTAGGACCAATGCGGGATCCATTAAGTTGACTCCGCTTGTTTCGACCAAATTATACGGTCTGAGCATTGATGTATAAAAAAGATAAAATGCACAATCCCGTGCTCAAAAACGGCCGCACTAAATGAGTGCTAAAGCAGACAGTGTAGCACACATTGCATTCAGTGTAGTTTCGTCGCATTTTCCGATGTCGAAGTGTCCTGTTAAAAAAATGCAATAATAAAACGTAAAACGCTATGAAAATGGATGGTATTTCTTATTTTCGATAAGCAAAATTTAGTTTGTTTATAATAGGTACTCAATCACGTATTATAATGAGTATTCGATGAGTATTTTGTGTTCCTTCATTTAAAGTAGTATCAAAGCCCGAGATATACTTCAAAAGTATGTTAATGTTTAATTAGCCGTCATATTAGTTTATTATGCAAACAATAAGAAAGTTTTATATCACTATACTTTATACACTTCAGAAATTATCAAGTTCTTTCATGTATATTTTCAACGATATTATAAAATTAAAAATTCATATTAATTTTGATCTTAGGTGATCACTACATTAAGCTTTATTATGAAGAAAAACACTATGATTCTTTTCACACATTCAGCCAAAAAATAATAATAAAAAATTAAAATAATGTTAAACCACTATACAGATGTCTTGTTTTAGAAAAGTACGTGCAAATTGTAAAAAATATGATTTATTGTCTTCCGATAACAAAATGATTATTACTTGTTCTCTTTGTATCTATTATTGATGTTACGGATGTGGTTTATCGGAACCGAAGCCGGAACCGGAGTTTTTTTATTTGTTTTAACGGATCCGAAATCGGAATCGGATCCGAAATCGGAATCGGAACCGGAATCGGAACCGGAACCGGAGCCAGAACCATAGATGGTAGAAGAGGCAGATAAAAGAGATCTATTGAAAACCTACACACACAGTACAGTCAGTAGGAAACCGCAAATTTCAAATTTCTATGAAAGGGCGTAGGGTTTAATACCACACATAGGAAAAGGAAATTTAAATTTCACGCGCTTTTCTACCATCTTACCCGGCTGGCTAAGGTGAAATTAGTTTGGGTCAAGGAATAAAATAAAACCATGATGTTATTATTTTGTTTATTTTTTAATACTACTATTACCTGAACATAGTCTGGAGTCTGGAAGTCTGGAACATAATCAACAGATATGGTGCATTAGCACCTCTACACTCTACACTAAGGTTAATATTAAGAAATTTTGGACAGAAATGGAACAAACTTAGTCAAAACAATAAGTTTTATTATAAACTTGTACTTATAATAACTATGTATTTATAAGAAATTATTGTTTATGAGGTAAATCACAAATTTTCAAATTAACTTTAAGTAGTAGTAAGTACAGGTACATAATGTAAGTATAAAGTCTTTAACTATTTAGTAATACTTAATAACTTCTCTCCCGTATTATCAAAATTAATCATCAATCAACAAGAAAAACTTACACCTATTTTGGTCAGATCAAATTGAGTTACTCCAGCAGCAACAAATTATATTTAATAAATAAAAGTTTGGATGCTTTGTTTCCTTCTAATCTATTTCTCAGAGGATCGTAAATGAGGCCTGCACCGCTGAATAATTGTTCACTTGCCACGGACCCTGGAGGACATGCCAAATATTGTCTTGCTATAAAATACAAAGGTTGAAATTTAGTGTTACATTTCCACCACATCAAGGGATCTTCATGTATAGCTATACGTTTTTCTCTGTTATACTCATTTACTAAACTTTTAAGAATTAAAAACTTATCCACGACATTCCCGTTGGCTGATGCGTGATCATCGTCCTCATCACTACTCGGACAGTATTGATGTAATGTTATCTCTGGTAGATGTGGTAGCCTCATTTCCTTCAGGTAATCTAGCCCTTTTCGCTACTGGTGAACTCGTGCCTTCAGCTTCGTTTGTGTCACTAGACTCACCTACATCACCCAGCATAGTTATGATTTTCGATTCGACTTTTTCTTTAGTAACTTCATTAAAAAATTTTGTTTTGTAACGCGGATCTAAATAAGTAGCAATTGAATAAAAGTTGTTAAGGTGAAGCTCTCCAAATCTTGAATTTAATTGGTCAATGGTAGATTTTATTAAGTCTTTAAATTTTTCATTTGTATCTGGTTTATTGTTTTCTATCTGTAACGTATGTTTTAGAGTGTGTATCAAAGGAATGACAGACGATATGCTAGTACTGCTGCCACTCATTTCTCTGGTTATTTCTTCAAAAGGTTGAAGTAATGTTATTAGTTTTTTCAGCTGTTGCCATTCTTGAGGAGAAATTTGTGGTATGTTGTGTTTACTTGCATACAAGCACAAGGAATCTTGTATTTGGATCATTCGCTCGATCATATAAAATGTACTGCTCCATCTGTAAATAAATTAACATATTATAATATTTGGCGAGATAATTATGGAACAGATATCGAAAGATATCGTGTAATGTCTTTTTAAAACATGTTCATTCATTAATAACAGCTCTTAGACACATTTTTTATGACCCACGTTTTGTCCCTTTAAGATAGGTAACAATTTCAGTTATAAAAAACCTATTTAGGTATGAATGAAAAAAAGTACATCCAGTATGTATTCTATATTACAGAAAGACTGGTAAAAATACAGTTTTTATAGAGTAGCACTGAGCAATGAAGGAAAGGAACAGATTTTGCACATTATTTAGGTACAGTCAGCTGGAACAACAGTACCCCTTTGGAACAAATTTCTAGATAAGGGGTCGTTATATCTGCAGTGACTGTCCTTTTACTGTTGTTAATAATATATAAAGTATAGGTAATTAAAAAAACTATTTACCTTGTATTACACTCCTGTAACAAGCACAAAGGTTGTTGGTTGAGCTGCTCACTTTGTATTTTATGGAGTTCACTCTGTGCGATTTGAGAGTGGTTAAAATGTGTGCAAATTTTTTTGCATTCTCCTATCAAACTCTTGACATCTTCGTCATAATCTAACATATGTCTTACACATATTTGTAATTGATGTACATTGCAGGTGATGTCCGGTATGTCGGCTAGCCGCATTGCCCTCACCATATTGGATCCTCCGTCGCGAATAAAACAATGATTTTTTTCGTAAATAATACCCCATTCCGTAAGCATTTCATTAAATTTGTCTTGTATCAAATCTCCTGTATGTCGGCCATCGAATGTGAGACATTTTAAAATTACTTTTATTCTGTTAAAATCTTCATTTATGCCGTGCGCAGTCAAGCTTAATAGTGAAACATTTGCACTTGGTTCACTCCAAATATCCGTAGTAAACGATATTTTATCAAAAGTTTTCAGCAATTGGCTGATCTTTTCAGCTAATTTTGGATATAAGTCGTCACATATATAATTTGTGAAAAACTGTCTTCCCCTTAATTGATAATTTGGGGCTATGAATTGCATTAGCCGCTTAAATCCAATTCCCTCAACAAAATTGAATGGAAGGTCTTGTAGTGCAATCATTTCGGCTATTAATTTATCAATTTCTTTGGATTTTGGATTTGATGTACACCATTTTTGATTTTTCATAAGAGAGTCCTTTAGCGTCAATTGTTTCCTGGCCTCTTGTAACGGAGTCGACAAAGAGGCGGTTGACGATTGTGATGCGGTATTCTTCAACTTCAAATCACTTTCCGACTTCAAAAACTCTTCATATTCATTTTGATGAATTGATTTTAAGTGGTTCTTTAACGAAGTAGTTGTACCTCCTTTTCTTGAATAGGTTTTATCGCAAAATTTGCACTTGGCAGAGTTTGCGTCTACTTCTAGGAAGTATTTCCATATTGGACTTACTTTCGGCTTCATAGCAGTATTTTTTTAAAATCCACCATGAAAAAAAACAATAATATCCCACACACGCACTAAAGCCACTAAAACTTTAAAAACAACGAACCAAAGTACGCAAACACACCGCCAAAAACAATAACAAACAAACGAATGAAAAAAATATTACGCAATACACGTGAGGTGAGAGACAAGTCAAGACCTGTTTGTACCGCTCGGCACGCGCCGCGCACCCCGGCCGCTAAGTTTCGGTTCCGATATAACATCCGATTGAAATTCATCGGAACCGAAGCCGGTGCCGGAGGTGTAAATTTAACCGAATGTTTCGGTATATCGGAGCCGAATGCGAAGGTCCGTAACATCCATAGTATCTATAATTGAACCTAATGTTAAAACATTTCGGTTGTAATGTCAGATGATTAATAATGTTGCTAGTCTTCTTCTTTGGTGCTTCAAAATGCTATCATAAAATGTAAGACAGAGACAAAAAATACATTTTGAACCATTTTTAGCCGTCCGAATTGTATGAAACTGTGCATCTTCTCTTTTTTATACATCTATGCGTCTGAGCAATAAGACGACGAACGTATACGACGTTAATACTAGGTCAGGGGTCGGCAACCTGCGGCTCGCGAGCCACATGCGGCTCTTTGGATGTGAGGCTGCGGCTCTTTAGTTCCATTCGCAAATATTATTTATTTTATAAAAAAAAATGTTCTGAAACGATTAACGAGGTTTAGGCATTATTTCTATCTCTCAGCTACTTATATTCGCTTTTCACCGCACCACTTTTTTTATCAACAAACTTTATGAAAGTATTGAGGCTATTTATTGTTGGCGAGAAAAAATTTTGTGGCTCTTTAAAAACTTCAAATTTTGTAAATAGTAATTTTTGGCTCTTCCGACTCAAAAGGTTGCCGACCCCTGTACTAGGTAGAACTTTTGGTGCTGTAGTACTTAATAGTACTTATTACACTGTAATACTTATTTAGGTTGGTTCTATTGAAAAAATGTGAGCACGTTAATTACGGACAAAAAAGCAACTACAATTTCTAGTGATTTCGTTAGCGTTCGGCAACTGAACACGTCATTCATTCGAAAATTGAAATAAATTATTTGATGCATTTAATTTTATTTCCATAATCGAGAATGATACGAGGTACTTTGTGGAGGGACTAACGGGAATTCAGAGGTGTGACGAGACTGCTGGAGAGAAACTGCATCTGTCATATATAAGAAACGACGTCTGCGAGTTTGGACTGGGTGTCAAACACACTTGAAAAAAAATACAGTAAAAGCTCTTTATTCGCGGGGTATATGTTCCATAAATATACCGCGAATACAGAAACCGTGAATACGGAATGGTAATTTATATGGGATTATAAGGGATACGTTCCTAGGTGACAAAAAAAAAACAAATATATAAAAAATTAATTTAATTGAAGTTTTTGAACATTTTAATTAATTATCTTAAGGCTTAGGCAATGGTTTAAAGAATTTTGTAATTTTTTCTTGCTTGGCAGTTTTCAAAAGCTCCTTCAATTCAGACTGATACACAGCAGTCGCATTAGCAATTTGCCTCTTAAAAATAAGACTTCGTTCCATAGACGGATCAATGTTCATAAAGAAATCGCAAAGCTCATTTGCCATTCTTAAACCTTCACTAAGATTTTTCAAATTAAATGTCACCTTTCCAGTGCTAGTTGAAGCCTCTTCTTCAATGGGCTGTGAATTTAACATTTCCTCCAAGTCGGTTTCAGTCAAATCTTCATTTTGCGATTCAAGCAATTCCTGAATGTCACTTGATTCTATCTGTTCGAACCCATCTCGTCCTATTCCATTCGCGATTTCGGCTATGTTTGCAGTCAAAATTTGAGGATGCACAGATTCTTCGTCATTTTCCGCAGTCAGAGCAGGCCACAGTTTTTTCCAGCAACACTTCAATGTGTGTAGCTTCAGTTCTTCCAATGATTCTTTTATGTTTACGATGCATTTTGCTATGTCAAATTTCTTCCAGCATTCCATAACATTCATATCAGGATTACATTCCATATTATCCAATATGATTTTGAAGGTTCGTCTAATGTAATAGAGCTTAAAGGCCTGGATTATTCCTTGGTCCATAGGTTGAAGCAAAGCCGTCGTGTTGGGAGGTAAAAATGTCACTTTTATATTTGGATGCATAGTTTCAAGTTCGCGAGGATGACCTGGTGCATTGTCCAAAACTAGAAGCGCTTTAAAGTCTAAATTCTGTTTTTTTAAATAAGTTTCAACTTCAGAAACAAAACAATTCCGGAACCAGTCACAAAAAATAGCGCTTGTAACCCACGCTTTCTTATTAGCACGCCAAAACACTGGCAGGTTGTCCTTGTTTTGATTTTTTAAAGCCCGAGGATTAAACGATCTGTAAAGCATCAGTGGCTTAATGACACAATCTCCAGATGCATTAGAACATAGCAGCAGTGTAACTCTATCCTTTGCTGCCTTAAATCCAGGAGCAGACTTTTCGCTTTTAGAAATGAATGTTTTGTTTGGCATTCTCTTCCAAAACAGTGCAGTTTCGTCTGCATTAAATACTTGTTCAGGTTTGTATTCTCCATCAGCTACTAGGTTTGCAAATTCTTCTGGATATCGTCCGGCTGCAGCAGTGTCTGCAGATGCTGCTTCTCCAATGATTTTGATGTTATGCAATGATTGTCTCACCTTAAATTTATTGAACCAACCTTCCGATGCTTGAAATCCTCCATCTGTACATTCACCACTAAAACTACCATCAGGTTCTTTAAAATGAGCGTAAAGACGCTTTGCCTTCTCCCGGACCATTGGACCACTCAGGGGCATCCTTTTTTGGTTGCGGTCTTCGATCCATAATGACAACGCCACTTCCATTTTTTCTACTGCTGGATCACGAACAATTTTAGCTGACAGTGAAGTTGAAGCTACAGATGACCTTATTTTATCTTCGGATTTTTTTATCGATCGTACAGTTGATTCGTTGACATTGAATGAGCGTGATATGGATGCAAATGACTCTCCAAGACGTAAACGATCAAGCATTTCTATTTTCACTTTAAGCGGTAACACAGATTTTTTTCGTATCGAAACTCGTTTCTCATTTTTTTTAGTTGACATTATAAACTAGGAAGAGTGCAGTAGAGACGTGTTACTCGATCACTATTTTTGTAACGAATGTGAAAGACGAAACAATAAAACACGCAAAGCGGCTTTTACTATAAACGGAACAACAACATTTAAAAATATACTTTATTTTTGAGTTATAAGGTTGCTTTCATTCTGTTTGTTTACATTCTCAAAAACCGATCGCGGCGAAGGCGGCTTGTGTCAAAGGCGAAGGCGGCTTGTGTCAAAGGCCTCGGCGATATCATTTAACAACATACTTTAGGCAAAGTTGTAATAAGATCTTTTTTACTTTTTTATAAGTCCATTTGACAAGGATATTGGGTTGGGTACCTATTGGAATAATTTTATTATTATGTATGTACTTATTAAATCCGCGAATAAAAAAATTTTTAGTCCCGAATATAGGAATTGGGTCGCATTTTTTTAATCCGCGAATAGTGAAAACGCGAATAAAGGAAGCGCGAATAAGGAGGTTTTACTGTATTGCAAATGGGGATTTTCATCAAAAACAGGAGGTGACACAACAGTGTTGTTAAACGAATGGAGTTACAGCGGCGACTCTCGTAGCTTACGTGCACAGTGGGTTTACATGTATTCAGTGAATCAACAAGAAGTATTTAAAATTAAAAAGTCAATGTTACATTTTTGTATAGTTTTAATTATTTATTAGCGATTTTAGCGGCGGAGCAAAAACACCAGTTGCTAGAGCGGAATTGCATGCATTTAAGTATAACATCCTTTTGGTATTTAACATTAACATGCAGTTGATTTGACATAAGACGAAGTGTGCAAATTAAACTTTTTATTTTATAAATACAGTTATATATAATGAGTTACATTTTTTTACTCTTATTTATAGTATATAACGGGTATCTAAGAATTCTATTTATTACTTTCTAGTATATTTTTACGTTTTTCATAATTTACTCTAAATTAAATTTCTCAAGATCTACTATTGATTGAAGTATGTAGTTACCTAATAAAAAACACGTGTGGCACTCGGGGACTGCCGCGGTAAAGCTATTGCATAGTATTTTTTATCAACTTATGCAATTATAATTATTTATTTATTTTATTTATACAGTATTTTTTTTCCTTTGTTTTTTTTTCTTTGATATTAATTCAAGTTACACTTTTTGAGCGTTGTGACCGATAAGAAAACAATTTTTTTTCTTTTATTAAATAAATGAGAAGTTAATATTGTTCAAAATATTTTTATTGTTTTACAATACATGTAGGTTATTCAGGAATATTTATCATTGAATATTATATATTGAATATATAATTTAATAAATGCATTTTGTTTATTCATATTTAAAACACTTTGTACACAAATTATACGAGTACAGACATTCACTGTTGTACTTAGATGATAAATAGCTATATACCTATATACTTTCTCACAAACAGCTCATTACGTATTCGTCCGATTTCGGAGCAGCTCGTCTCGATTCGTGCGAGCTTCGTAGAGTCGTACCATGAAGTAAATATAAAGAGGAGGTGCCCTAACGTCGAAACTCTAAGCAGGCATGAGTCAACAGATTGCGGGGCGAAGAGGGGGATTACGCATTAGCAGTAACGCCGATACAACCAATGCCACCTAGAGGCGAGTTGCTGAACTAAACAGACAAGCGTGATATTTCAAACAAGTCATTAAAAGTTCTGCTATTCATCGATAGATGGTAAAAAGTAAAAAGTATCACCACTGTGCCGGTCGGAGTGGGGAGTGTTAGGTTATTTTCGTTACGGAATTTCTGGATTCGGTCTCCACGCTCAAGGCCCGCGATAGAAGCTATGCAATAGCTTAACAGATATTTTTATTCATAAATTTTGTTGAATAAACTTCCCAATGGTTTTAGAAGACATTGTTGTTTAAAAGACCACGTATAAGAATGGAACAGAAGGGCACATCTTAATTGCGGGCGAATTAACAGACCAGTTTTTAACTTAAGTTAACTTATTCGCTCTGTACTTCAGAAAACATGAGCTGTCAGCCCCGGAGGTTAATGTCGCAATGGTAGCAACGGTCGTCAGCAGCTCCCGACCTCCATCGGGTCAGCGTGGGGGGCCCAGGGTATACTTTCAAATCTCTCAATCTGAATTAAGAAGATTGCAAACTTTTAAAATTCATTCCGTTTGACTGGATTCCATAGTATCTGCTCGTTACGTAGCAATGTCGATTCGATCCATGGCAGATTATTCCAGCACTACCCAGGCCTTGCCCACCAGAAGGGGTGATAAAGACCGAGAATTATTATTAGATTTAAGAGGATTTGGGAATACAAGCCTCAGCAATAGGGTGATAGAACCTGACTCGACGAGCAGTTCGGGCGCCGCGCCGGCCTCGAAGCAGACGAGGCCACACCGGTCCGTTGCCACCTTCGGCAGTCCGTCGTCAGTTGCCGTGTCCACCGTCCGCGGAGGCGTCGCTGCATAAACGTTTCGAAACACGTCGACGTAGCTCGTGCCGCCTAGCGCACGGAGGTGTGTCCGCAGTAGCGCATTGCTAGCATGCATCTTCTCTTGTTTGTAACGATGCCATCCAGCAAGACGTTATTTTGACCTATCATTACCTTCGAAGGCGCCGACAACGCCGATCATATTGGACGTATGCATATTCGCCCCGTGCGCGACGGCAGCGCCACTAAACGTATGAACTAAAGGAGGCTGTTTAAGGTGTTTTTAATACAAATTTGAATGAAACTTAGTGATAAGAAAAAATAAACACTGGTGTGAAAGAAACCTGTGCATGTTCAAAACAAATTACAAGTAATAATTATCCCTATTTTTATTTATACTAATTCACAAAAAAAAAAAATTCAATAAAAAGATAATTGAACTATTTTCTTATTGTATTTTATTGTATCTTATTGTATTTCGATTTCTTGCCTTACTACTTAGGTTAAATAATGTCAAAGCATAACCAATGTTATATAGAATTGCATTCGAACCACAAACATTTGCATCGAAGGCAAAAATTTCTTCTTCCCTGATCACTTAAGGTGTGCTGAGGAATAGGGACCATTCAGGTACAGCGAAAACAACATTTGTGTAATATTTAAACCCCCCTCATCATCAACAAAAATGAGAAGAGCTCTTACACGCCTCCCCCCAACCCTATGCTTATCTAAACATTGATATATTTTTCGTTGTTATTCATGAGGAGCAATTATCTAGTGTACAAACAAAGAATTTAAAGTCTATAAAAGAATTTAAAGAATATTTAATATTTATTTAAGCACATTATTATTTAAATATTACATTCTCAAACATATGAATTTTATTTATTTATTCTGTTACAATATATTAAAAATTTTGAAACCATTTCAACGGTTAAATATTATATACGCAAAGGGAAGATGCACAGTTGTTTAATTATTTTAACACCGATAAGCGACTCAAAGTGTACACAATATCTCTGTCTCACATTTTATAATACCATTTCACATTACCAGAGAAAAACCACCAATATATTATTATAAACAACCGCATGAGAGCGAGTAAACAATTAAGGGAATTTTTGAATATGCTTTTCTTTTTCTAGCATAGACAAGTAGGGGTGTCGTATGAATATCCTAAATTTTGCAGTAAAATCAGGTACTGAAAGTAAATAAATATAGCTGACGTAATCACCGTCTAGACTCCACGGTCACCACGTCATCGAAAGTAAACAGAGCGAAGACCCCCTTTGGTGTTCAACTGTTCACGTAATACTTGAACGGTCTCACGTCGAAGTAATGACGAAGGTTATTTAATGTCACCAGATAAGCATCGGTTAATGCAACGCTAGATCGTTAAATGTGATTGAAAAATATGTTGCGAAATTTTTCAAAATTTATATATAAATAATATAATGTATTGCATTAGATAATTAAGTAGTTTGAGAATTACGTAATTAACAAAATTGTTTTTTTGTTTGCTAATCATGAGATGAATAGGTCGTAATGTGTCTGATCTGCAATGTGATAGCTTTTTTCATTTTAATGCAGCCCCTTGTAAATGTTACAGATATCGAAGAATTTTTTAGCATCGAATAAGAATAAGAAAATTCACAATTAAAAAGAGTTGATTATTGAAAGTTTAAAGTATCTCAAAATGGATTTTTGAAAAATTGCAGTACAGAAATAATTGTTTATATAAAACTTATGAATTTTGTAATATCTATTATTGTCAGTTTTATTTTTAATATTGATATTAAATATATGGTTGTACCAGCTTTGGCCTTCTTACTACAGTAATTCATTTATTTTTTTGGTTAATCTTCTATTTGGCAACTGGACATTTCAGCTGATAACACAGCAGCTTTGGTGGGTCATTTTATTTCTAATTATTATTTTTAAAAATACATGAGTGTTCGATATTTCGAAAGCTTAAAACAACTTCTTAAAATGGGTAAACTTCCATAGCGAATGCTGGCGTCGATTCGGCTCTCCTCATAATAACTCCGCACGGAGCGAATAAAGAAATATCAATTGTAGATTGTTTACAGCTGCAGGGGAATTCACACAAGGTAGTACGTGTTTTTCATTTTACATTATGAATAAAAAACTACTTACTATAATTTACTGAAAAGTCCATTATTACTATTCATTTCCTAGTCTTAACGATATTTCTTTTACAAATCAACACGACCAGGTCACTTAAGTAGTCCGGCGTATGCCACACGGGAAATTGAGGGTCATGAAGCGTCAGCGATGACGAATACGCGTCTACGGGCGACGCCGCCGTGGATAGTGGGCCGTATGACTCCTCGGTAGACCGGCACTAGGCCGCTTCGTCTGAACCATAGTGTTATTAATAGTCACCAGACATCGGTCTACATCTATGTCACCATTGCGTCGATCGTTGTTTCATTCCATATCTACCGATCCGCAGTACGGCTCGGCGCGGCGTCGGGTGTACACGGGCGCTTCTGTCGGTTGTGCGTGAATGAAGTGAGTTAGCGATTTCATTAACGAATGTCAAATAACGGACGTGAATGTTCAACGAGAGTGCTTTGAGAGCACGTCGCACGGCCGTTAAGGGCATTTGACCGGAAATAGAAGGGCCGAGGGCGGCGCTTCTGCAGCAAGGTGACGAAAATCTGATACAGCAACTTTTAAGATCAATAACACGTTATTTTAATTCGCAAAGGCTATGAAGGCTTAAAAAATACACAGTACATGCTTTTCAGAAAACTGATTTAGCAATTGTTGTATTTCAATGCTTACTTTCATTTAGAATCATAAGTTTTTAAATTATATATCCAACATGCAGCTTTCATGACGTATGTTGCAGGCACGCGTCTAATTATGGATTTCTGCGAAATCCATAATTTCTCACACAACAGAATATATCCAATGACGTCCTCGTCTCTTTAAAATAATGATCGTATTGTTCCTTATTGCCATTATTATTACTGATAATCTAGACAAACTGAGGCGCTCGGCCGTGTGAAATTACGATTTTCAATTCACTAATTGTTTAAAATTGTTTAATAACTATTTACATTAAATATATTTTAATTTTTAATGAGTCAAGCTCTTTATACATGAGAATTAGAACATTATTTCTCGAAGTTCATCTCCGCAATTTAACAAAGTTGAATGTTTCAAATTGTCAGTTTCATACTTATTGAGAATTATTTTTAGAATATACGTATTTTTTTTAATTTCCCAAATCTTGCAAATTTCATTTAGTTCATTCAAACTGGAAGACAGGACACATTTATTTCTCTTGATTAGTATTAGAAACATGAAGGTTTTTTTTTTTTGTTTAACCGCTTACTCACACAAAAATAGAAAGTAAACTTTATTTTTCCGAATAGTTTCTATATTAGAGCATTTTATGAATTCTGAACAGTTCCCATTGTTTTCGTATGAACTGAAAGGTGGTTCATTACTTTGTTGTGTCAGATGTTTATCACCTCACTGCTAAGGTTCAATTTCCTGTACCTCTCCACAATCATTATAATTTATACTGAAGGGTGGACGACGTAAAGTTCTTTAAATCGACCCAGTGCGCGTGGAGACTGCTAACGACTGTTGAAATCATATAGTGTCGACAAGGTCCGGGATCAAAGCCTAACGCGCTTTTCGAGACACTATTTGCCCGTTATAGGGATTCGACCCTGTACCCTCCGGTTCGAAGGTTGCGCTTTCGACCACTCGGCTATCACAGATGTTAAGTGCATTCATTTACGATTCAGCGACCACGAGGCGGTCATACCGGACCATTATTACGTATTCAAATACACCAGGGAAAATGTGCAAACTGAGCTATTTAGGCCGATTGGTATTTCCCAGTCCGCAAATAACTCGGGGTCGAGGCGCCGGATCGCTTTGAAGGAAATCCATAGTAAAGGAAAATTCATGTGAAATAGCGAGTCTTTTTCGACCGGTACTCGACAATAAACCGTTTTCGGTAGAAACAACTTATAGCCTAGTCGGGATCGCAAAATTTACTCAAAACGAAAGATCTAGCCAAATGTACAGTTTCAAACTATTTACAATAAAAAATTGAAATATAAGTACGCTTTCAATAGACTCGTGACGGGGATTTTTTTGAGCAGCAAAAGAA
This sequence comes from Eumeta japonica, assembly GCA_005406025.1. Taxonomy (NCBI): domain Eukaryota; kingdom Metazoa; phylum Arthropoda; class Insecta; order Lepidoptera; family Psychidae; genus Eumeta; species Eumeta japonica. The sequence continues at coordinate 68,915 of BGZK01001392.1, forward strand.
CATTCGCATACATGTACGGCGGGCAAAATATAAAGTTCGTATTATTTCTGCTTCATTAAGGTCAAAAAAATTAATCTTTCGGTGCATAGGACACATACCGCACGTCCTAGATCATGCGTCTTTCCGCAAATATTCATGATCTCCTTTTTTTTTAGAACAACTTTTTCAAAGAAACAATAGTTCTTCAAGTAGCCGTTTCTGAGAAAATAGCTTAGAATGTTTTCGTGTAATGTACCAAGTATAAGCGTTAGTGCGATAATTAGTAACACGATGAGCCCGCTCACACCGCCGTCACCTCGCAACGACGGGCGCCGACGCCCACCGTGCAGTTTGCCTTACGTGTGCGATTCAATGTCTACAAGGGTATGCACGTGAGCGCGCAGTTAACGACCGGACGCACGGCTTTAGAGGTTTAGATATTTTGTTATACATATATTAACGTTTTCGAAATTAATATTGTGTGTGATTAATATTGAAGTATTTAATAACAACGGCTTTCATTACTATCGAATATACAAACATGATTAATTGCGGAGTTTGCAGAGGTGGCATCGCTTTGCTCGAAAACTTTATAGTGAAACTACCCCAACAGTCGACAACCTGCGAGTCCACGAGTAATATTGCGTGCTGTTTATCGCTTATACGATAATTTTCCTATGTGTGGAAAATCGGAGACTATAATAATACTGTCGGCAACCTTTACATAATTGACAACATTTGTAGGTAAGTGACTAGTTAAGTTGTTCAAAAATAATACATCGCATAGCCTGTTCGTTACGTGCTCGGGTGCGACGCGGGGCACGCGGAGTGTGAACGCCCGAGCACGTGACGTGTGGGCACTTCGTAGGGCTTTCTCTGTACTATATTTATATTAGTTATGAGCATATTTTCAATGACATATTTTTGTTATAGTTACTTTGGCAAAGTTGTTCTAAATAGGAGGATAAAAATATTTGCGGAAAGATGCATGATCGATTCCATTCTGCATACACTTACACCACATGAAGTTCCCAAATAAAGCATCACGTGTTTAGTTTGTTATTGCTTCATCACCTGGTAATAGTTAAAAGCTCAAAGCACCAAACGGTAGTTTAGTCTCAGTCATCCCAGTGGATTAATAATGAATACGTGAGGTATTACTTCAAAAATACCCCTTCTTGGTGAGACTTAGTAAGATGCATACAGATATCCTCCCTCTTACTTGATGCTTTCCACTTTCATAGTTTGTAATCATTTAAATTTATTCAACATTGGTAAGATATTGATAGGCACTCCCCATTCTTATCTCATGTAATTTCAGGATGATCTCCTCAGGGAGAGTTTTCATTGGATAAAAAGAATAACTAAAAAATTTAAAAAATGCCGACTACGGAAAAGTGAACTGAAAAGATGGAAACAAGATGATTTATAGAATCATCCAATCAAAAATGATACACATTTGCAGTCAGAGGCGTACATGTAGCAAAAGTAGCAGGATAAATGTAGAAATAACATGAATCTTATGCTTGCAAACATTTATCATATTTGGCTGAATGGTTCTACATCATCTTATGCGTAGAGTTGGGTTTTTAAATTTTCTTTATTATTTATTCCTTTTTAGTTCTGCTTTAAGAGCATTCCAGGCTTACTTTCTCGTCATTAGCTGTGTCGTTGCAATAATCGTGGTAAATTTATTTTATCAATATATTGTTATCAATGAATTATTAATATTAAACCTTTTTTTTAATTTAGCGGCAGTTACTCGAACAGTAACTGCTGCTAAATTAACAAAAACAGTAGAAAAAAGCAGTAGAATTAGAGGTTTGTTACTTGAACTTAAGAATTGTATTGAATGATACTATAACAATTATTTTGCACATTTATAAGATCTATTATACAATTGTATGAGAACTTGAAATGAACATGAAAAAACAACATGAAAAATGAAAAATGTAATGGAGCTGCCATTACATTTTTTGGAAATTGAATTCAGTATAGTTGCTAACCAAATTTTAATTGTTATAGGATCTAAATTGTCATTCAGAATAGAAAACGACTAAATAACCTAAACATGATTTTCAAAAACCTATGCAATGATACCTCCCTTAACATAATTCGTCCATTTAATATGTTATGTCTTCAGTAACACTCACAAGATTAAGACAAATCAATTGATGCAACAATCATCAAAATCGGCTCACGCGTGTTGTCTCTAGAACGCCAATAAACAATTACCCGCCCTTGTGTCGCGCAGTCGATTAAAAATCCCACGTAATCCGGCCGAGTATCTTTCGTCTAAGAAGATGTGCTCCTTCTTCGCAATCGAACCGCAAACAGCGACCAGGTCTTCTTTTAGCGATCAGTGACTTAACAAATATAAATTGCGTTCAAAGGAGAAGGGTTCTAGTCATTTCTCAGTCAGTTTTCGTGACAGTGATTTGGTTGACAACTTAAATATACACCTTCCATTTTTCATATAAATTTTCTTTGTTTCAAGCTCTTAGCCCCGTTTGTGGTAAAATATAGCATTATTGTGCAGTAGTTACCAGCATCCATGGGTGCGATAAACCTGTTTGGTACAAGTAACGGGTGAACGGAAGAAGACTGCAACATTCAAACACACAGGTGTGCGCGGGGAAACTGTATTGGTCCTTGATTCCTTATGAGCTATTTTTTCAATTTTTTTAAAACTATCATAGAGCGGACCGCGCGGTTTAACGTTTGTTTACAAAGAGGTATAAAATTCTCGTCAAATGTCGTACGTCGTATGGGGAAATATTGCTTACTGGCCACTACAAAGTATTTATACTATTTATAACGTTCGGTTCAGCAGACATCGACAGTACAGCGCACGAAACTCTGTTGCTCTAAATTGGATGCGCATGCGCTGCGTTCTTATTTTGGGCCATTGGAACGCTTTCCTGACCAACTTCACAGCGACAAAGTTTCGTGCGTTGTACTGAACTCATTTGTTTCCTTTCCAGTTCATTGCGATGAGTGCGGCGTCGCGCACGCGCGTTCTTTACCTGGACGTGGCTTGTTTGATCTTCGGCTATTTACAGATCGTGAGTATTCGTTAATATCGCTGAAATAGCATTATGTGTATCCATGGTTTACTCACCGATCTGTTCTTGCTTCTATCTGCACTCCTAGATACTTTGGAAGTTATAAAGCTTGAAGACAATATGGTCTAGAACGAAAACCGAGTAGACATCGAAAAGTACGAATCCACATACAGACAATGCACTGACAGATTGGACACGTTAGATATAAAACCCTATTTTCATTTTCAGTTGGCAGCGATAGCACTCACGGTGACGGCCATCTGGGTGGCCTGTGTGGAATCTGGATGCCGGTACCCAATTTTCTCTACGATTTCTCCACGATTGCCCATCAGGACCCTGTTCGTGAACATAGTCTGGGTATTCGCCGCTTTGTTGGTCACAGGAATACATAAGGTTAGTCCGATATTTTAGCAGACCACAATAACTATGACATATATCAGCACCGATTATACTCCTATCGGCGGTATGACGCTATTGGCACGATTATAAAAACTATAAATTATTTTTCGCCAAGACTTACTTATAGTTGTATGTGCTGGTTGCTGAACGGAATTGTCCTTTATCCTCGAAACTTCACGTAGTGGCAAATCAAAGGGATAGAAGAGAGAGGAACTCACTCTTCTGTGTGATATTATCTTCACTCTCGGCGGCCATCGTGGTTTCGAGTTCAACCCAGAGTCTGTGCTGTTTTTTATACGGAACACATAGAATACGTTCGCGGTTCACATTATTGGAAAGCAATAATTATAAAATATAATGAGCGATTTGCGGTTGCATTCTCGTTCGATGTACAGAAGAAAGCGAGCGCGAGTAGGAACAAATTGGGTTGCAGGCGTAAAGGAGGGGGCTATCTGGCACAGTATTTAATTATTATAATACGGCGTGAACAATAGTATAAGGCTTAAAATATGGAATCTTTTGCATATGTGTTATAGTGCTGACTTAATTAATATTTTACATATTTAAGAAGAAACCAAGGGCTTAGGCATAGCCTAAGACAACACGAATGGTATTCCGATAATACAGTCCTGTATGAGCATATTTTGAGTTTTAATTAAAACGTCCATCAATGAAATACGGCTATTCTAAATACGGAATTCAATGAATTGCTGTTTATATATTATTTATGAATGATTATATACGATTAATACCAAGGTTGTTAGACCAAATTAAATAGGAATTTTACAGTTAAATTAATATAATTTAAAATTCAAAATTATTTTTGTGTATTACTTTATAGGTACAGTATAAAAAGATTTTATCGATATAAAAGGAAAAATTTCGATCTTATAATTTGTCTGTCTATTGAGTATTCGCAAAATACGCAAACAGTATTAGACGAATCATACCTAATGAAATATTATATGATAATAGTATGTACCTGGGAATAACATAACACAAATGTTTAATGACAGATATGAATATCTGTAACGGACAATAACTGAACCGGAAAAAATAATATATTCCATTCCTTAATAGCTGAAAATATGCACTAAATTTTACTAATTAGGATAAAAGAGAGTTATAGGTATCAAGTGTAGGCTTAAATAATTCTACTGAAGAGATAGGTGACTGAAAATCAAATTCTTTATTTGAAGATAAAATAAAACCTGAATCTTATTGACAGATACTGTAAATTAATCCCTATCCATGACGACTCGCAGATGCTCATGACGTGCGCTGTGGTCGGAAAAGGCTTGGTGCGAAAGAAAACCACCTCTATCGATTTGAGTAAAATTAAATATGAAACAACTTTTTACAATTTAGCTAATAAGCTACATAAGATATTAACAAGCCTCGACAGCGGTCAGGACGTGTTCGAGGTCAAAGAAAAGCTCTTAGAACCTACTGATTGAAGAAAGAAATCAACTCACTGACTACAAAGACTACGTAATTACAGACGGACGACGAAATTAATAAGACCTTCACGTTCTTCCTTCGTTAGCATTCTTGTGGTATACAATACTGTGGTCGAGTAATACTTATGATGACCGCTCCTTGTCTACGCATTCCGTTTCAGCGTAAAGAAGGTTATGTGCTGAGCTACTTCGTCTTTGGGATCGTGGCGGCGGTAGGGCTGGTCATCGAGGGCACGTTGCTGGCCGCTTTCAAGGTGCACGCTCCGACTGCTTGCACAATTTTTCTACTGATCGGTGAGTTCGACCTGTCCTACATTACCATCGTTTTACTGTTATTAAAATATTGCAAAGCGTACCTTCTTATCTGTTTGCCGTTTAGTTAAACAGCAAACAGATAGTTAGGCAGTCACAACTTTTAAAGCTTCAATTAAGAAATCGCTTTGAAACAAAGCTGCACACTGATCTATGCTGTTTACTTGTACACGAACATTGTTATATGTAATATATGGTTTATATAGTTAATTATTAAAGCTCTTTACAAAAGTTTGGTAATTGGACTCTTTCGATACAAATAATTTTTATTAGACTAGATGTATTAAATGTCTAGTGACAATTTGTTATTTGAACGGATAAATTGGCTGGACAATGATTCCAAGGTTCGACTAGGCAATAAATCGTTCAAATGTGCACAAAAATATCAAATGAGGAATAGACGTTGAGACAACTAAGATGTTTGAATAAACAACAACAATTTCGAATAATCTGTACTGTGTTTGAATTGATACTAAAGTGCGCAAATGAGCTGCAAGATGTCTGAAAGGATACTCAGATGTCTAAAGAGGAGGACTAAAGCGACTGAATGACCATCTGTAATCTAATATTAGCATAAATTATTGATGCAAAAAAAAATATGCATTTTTTTATTTTCTTTTTACAGTTTTATTGCAGTATTTTCGTGGATTGCAAGTTTAAGATTATTTATTTTTCCCCAGCGGTGTACGTGCTGTGCCTGTCCATGGTTTATGCTGTCTACTGCAACATAAAGCTGGAGAAGGGTTCCAAACAAAAGCCGTTTACGGTACTGCACGAGGATTGCGTCGATGGCATCAAACTAGAGGAGGCCGTATAAATCACACTCCACTACTAATACCAAGGCCACTATCCTGCTAAGAGTGGACAGCGCGATAGCCCCCGCCGCCGCTGTCAGCTCCACTAGCGGGCTCTCCTGATCTCCCCGTGCTAAGACTGACTGCAACCGTCGTGTAACCGTATAGGCGTCTGATTAGTAGCATTTTGGAAAGTTGTGATAGTGGGCTCCACCTTATCGCCGTTGTTTTTTTGATTAAATACTTTTATTAAATATTTGAATATTAAACGATCCAGGAATCGTTATTTACGATTATTCTAAATTATTTTTCGCGTATATAGATTAATTTTGATCACTGTCAGTTACATCGGCGCAGAGCCCGGCGGGTGCTCAGCCATTTTTTATGCGTCATGTTTTCAAATGTTATTTTCTCCGCCATCTTCTCAGTCGACTTGTGTGTTCTCAACGATCTAGTGATGTTGTGTGGTTAGCTTACATGTTTGTAGTTTATGATAGACATGTTCGTACGATAATATGTAATCTGATATGTGTCATTTTAAAATTTTATGGGAAGCATCTCTCTAACTGTGATAATATTTTAATTTTGATGAAATAAATATTTTCGTATGTAACATTTATTTCTTGAGGTTGGTCTTCTCCGAATACACAATCATACATTTCATGAGATTCAGTGTGCCAAAGCACAAGATAGTAAAATTTTCTTTTAGATCAATCTATAAGAATTATATGACCGTATTTATGCTGATGATTCTCTTATCTCATTAATTTTCAAAGGTATTCACTTTGTATTTGACGACTGGTGGGCTGTTCCTGGCCGGCCGTCTGCTGATGTATCTAATACTTGTCGAAGAGATTTCAGAAACATTGACAAGAACTTATCGGGGTTCTAAACTTAAGACAAAAAACTAAATAATCAAAAACAGAAAATAAATATACAACTGTATTGTAACAAAAACGCACTACAGATCTTTTAGAAAATTTTTCACGGATGCAACTTCTTTTCTCAAGCGTTTGCCTCTGGTGTAAACAACGGAGTCTTATTTAATAAGAGATTTTTTTCGCTAATTTTGTCAATATAACACGCAGTAATATGATAGTTAGCCTTTCGAGCGAATGGCGTCTGTTTGAGATGCAGTTGGCGAATCAAATTCCAATCCAATACAACCTTGAAATAACAACCTAAAGTTAAGATACATGTGAAATGTAATTTTATATCGATATCGGTCGTCGCGTAACAGCTATGAAGCCGACATTTTTAATAATGTCGTTTTATTAGAGTTGTCACAAATTATATTTTCAAATGGAGTTGGATATATCTAATCATGAAAACGTACTAACTGGCGTACATTAACCAAGTAAAAGTAAACAAAGCGTTTGCCCCTTTGCTTACGTAAACATTTGATATAGTTTTTAAACTTTTATTGTTATTCATGCATTCACTCATAAGCAAATATAGTTATTCATGAGTAGCTATAAAGCTATATGAGAAACTATAAAAAAATTAAAGTACATTTAATATTTATTAAAGCAATTTATTATTTAAATATTACATTCTTAACATATGAACGTTATTTATTTATTTTGTTATATTAACATTTTTGGAAAGATTTTAACAGTGTCAAAATGGATCAATGGTAAAACAACATAGATACAAAGGAGAAGATGCACAGTTGCTTACTATTTTAATACCGAAAAGCGACCCAAAGTATACATGATATCTCTGACTCACCTTTTATAATACTATTTTATAGTACTAAAGAAAAACAAGAGAGGAAATATTATTTATCATTTGATGTTTCATTTAAAAATCATAAGTAATGCCTACTTTTACTCTATTACTATTTTTGTACTCAAAAAACGATCGTTTTGTTATTGGAATATTATCTTATTCAATTTTTACAATTTGCACGTGTTACGCTAAAACAATGCACTGGTGAAGCGGTTTAATATCATCATCATCATCATCGCTCAATCCTGAGCCAGTCGCAATGACTGAAAGGGACAAGTCCCGATACACCGAAGGGAGCGTAAATATAGGGGGAGTGCTGGTTCTAGTCTGGATTAGGAGCGACGGGAGTGTAGAGCCAGCCGGTATTCGTGCACCCTTTAGCCAGAAACTGGAGTCTGGATAGGTAATAGGTATTATAGCGTGTCAATAAATATAATGTGAAAGAGAAAATTTCTTCCATTTATCTATGCGTTTATCTCTCGCTCCGTTTATCTATGTTTGCTCCGTGCTAATGTGGTTCATTCTTCTTAATTCCTATTGTAATAATTTGTGTTTTATTTAAGAGGGTCTTCCAATTATAAATAGCTTTCTAATGTAGAAGATTTTAAAACAGAGTTATGTAAATGGTATCCACCTATTAATAGATATTTTTCTTATCCATTTTTTTTCCGCCAATCACATCTCAATTTATTTGCTTCACTTGATACAAAACTTTTAGTGTCCATCTAGGAGTTGGTGAAGTTCAACCGCAGCATTTTTAACATGTACTTTATTATGAGCTAATGTTGTCCATTCTTGTTAGTTTATATTGTCATAGCCAGTGATCACAGTCTGAGTGGATCTCTCGAGTGTAAATAGCTTTCTGTTGTAGTAAATTTTAAATTGGAGTTAAGTAGTTAGTGTCGAGATCTTCTTAAAGTAAAGCTTTCTCACCTAATTTCTTTGTTCCGTCTATTTTCCATTCTTCATTTTCTTCGTTCCCAGAAACGGACATTGAAATTTGTTCAGTGTCCCTTTCTGGGAGTTGCTAAAATTCATTTACAGTCTTTCTAGTTTCGTTTGGCCCATTTGTCTTGGTTCCTATTGCAATAACTCATTCTTGTCTACACCAGTCTCCCATGTGTTACTAGGCCATGCAACTTTTCTTTCTGTTGTAGAAGATTTTAAAACAGTATTACTTATGTGGCGTCGAGATCTTTATAAGTGAAATAGTTATTTCCTAAATTTATTTCATCTGTTAATCTTTTTTTTCTCGTTTTCTTTGTTTAGTGCAGATTTACAGTGTCCATTTCTGGACTTTAGTTGAGTTCATCAGCAGCGTTTCCAATTTTGTGTAACCTATTATTTTTGTTTCTTATGATCTTAATAGGTATGCCACCTAATATGAGATGCGGGCATCTTTAGGCGTAGATGCCCGACTAAAATTAATCTTACACAAACATTTGGGGATGAAAAAGTTGAGCTCGTGATGGATCCCACACAATTTGACTGAGGCTCAAAAGACGGACCACATTACTTGGTGCAATGCCATACCTAACAGATTCAAGGAAGGGGTGTTAAATTTGGTGTGGGACATAATAATGAAACCACCCTGTGAACGCAATAAACAATTAGGAGATTTTCTCTATATGATTTTCGTTTTCGAGCATAGACAAGTAGACATTATACTAAATTTTGCAGAAAAAACAGGTACCTAAAATAAATAAATATTGCTGAGGTAAACACCATCCAGACTCCTTCGACCGTATCATCAAAAATAAGCAAAGCCAGGATTCCCCTCCCCCCTTCGATCTTTTTGTAATATTTAAATGGCCCCTAGTGAGCGAAGAAGGCTGTTTTATAAAATTCTTCTCGTCGGCTTGTCTGCAGATGATATTCTGGCGATCGTTCTTCATGTTGCCAACACATGCAAAAAAGTTTCCAATAAAGGTATAGCGAGAATGGTCAAGACGCTGTGGGATGAGGTAGTCCGGAGAGATATAACCTCGGTGTACAAGAGATGACTGACTTCGTTCAACACAGTGTCGTTCTTAGGACACGGGTTTGTTCCATGATCGATTTGGTTGCAATCCAGTTGACTGTAAACAACAATATAGCGATTAGGAATAACAATACATATCATTACTTGCTCGACTTGGTGAAATATGTATATTAGATACTAAAAAAAGGGAACTTGGAGTTGAGCTATTATACGTGAACTAGTTTAAAAGTCACTGAAAACAAAAGAAAATGGAAAATTAGCTGAGTTTATCGCCTCGTCAGTTGACATCTACTAGTCGGTCTAGCACAGTGCGTGTCTTTTGTCTATGTGGAAACACGTGATCATATTTAGTTCTTCAGCGGCTCTATTTGGATACAAATTTTAATGTTATGTTGTAATAGCAATAGAGAATTAAAAAATTGGAATTAATTGTTGGAAATAGGACAAATAGCATTAAAAATATGTTTAATAGAACCTACGGGTCTTTTTGTATAAAAAAATAATTCTAATTAGCAATAATAAAAAACTAGCCAAATGCGAGTCAAGCTCGCCGACAAAGGGGGCCGCACCCCTGTAAAGAATTGATTATTAACTTTTTTCCAAAAGTATGTAGAGTTTTAAAAAATGTTAATGAAAAATAAGAAAAAACCTATTAAAACTGAACAAGAAACGCCGTTAAAAATGTATTTCTTGTATGGGAACCCCCATTTAATTTTCAATTTCCTATAATTTAATGTTTACTATTTGTATTCATAGTGACTATAAGTAATAAACACTTTGTGAACATTTCAAGCACTTACTTATTGCCACTATTAAAATCAAGGAAAAAATGGCAAAAAAATACGTTTCTTATATGGGTTTCTGTTAATTTACAATTTTATTTTATTTTTATTATTTGTTATTATAGCGGTAATAGAAGTACATAATCAGTGAATATTTCTACTGTCTACTCATTAGGGTTCATAAGAAACAGTCGGCTGAAAAATAGACAACCGGACGGACAAAGGGACTGTGTAGGCTTAGTAATAAGGTCCCGTTGACATCGTTTGGGTGTGGAATCTTAAAAATCAAATATATAAACAGTGTGACGCCATCTACTGGAGGCGAACCAGGAGCCGATCCCGTACACTGACAAACGAGTGATAGCGCCCGACAATGGAAAATTTCGTTGAATCTATTCATTAAAATAGACTCTGGGTGACATGTGAGCTTATGAAATTGTCGAATGAAGTAATAACAAAAAGTGTGTAATTAATAGGAATGGCAGTGTTGCGGGGCACATCTGTCAAGTACCCATGTAAGATCTTTTGAAAATGTTTTCAATTCGTGTTCTGCGATCATAACAGTTTTTGAAAAATTAACTAAGACCATATCGGACCACACTCATTGTAGCGCTCCAGTGCCATAATTACAAAGAAATTCAATACAGATGAAAAAGGTACGTTATTACACTTTTTCCATGTTTCGCGCACAAAATAGTTATAAGCATTTTAGTTGCCTATAACTTTAAAAACAAGTAGGTATTACTATTAAACTAGTGTAAACTAAAGTATAGAAAGAAAAGAGCGTATCTTCATGGAACTTACGTCCTTTTGTTGAGAAGCGCAGTTTTTCGGCGATAACTCAAGAACTGCAAATCCGACCATATTCAAAATATTTTTTGTTGAAAGTATTTATTAAGCGTTACCTTAGTTATTCTTTCCATATTTTTTGGAGTTATGATTTAGAAAATAGATTGGGGGAACACAATTTTTTTCAAATTTCGGAGCTATTATTTCCAAAATTATTCTCGTAATCAGAAAAATTGCTTAAAAACCTTAAAGTTTTTTAAAAGAACTGTCGAAATAGGTACCGCTCGTAGATGTTTTGCTGAAAAAAATTTTTTTAAGCTTCTGTTCCATGTATGGAATGCCATCAAATTAAATTTCTTTGTAGTTTTTGACTAAAATGCTTGTGACCATCCGTATCCTAGACATCCTACACGGAAAAAAATGTTTAGTCAAAAAAGTAAAATATTGTTACAAATCACTTAACTCATACTCTTTCCATTATGATCTAAACTTGATAGACTTGTGAAATATTTTTTTTGTTGCTTAGGATATTACGCAAGTGACAACCGCCGTGTTGGTTTTAATATGAATGTTACATGTTCATAACTTGCCACATAAAGGCAATAAATAAAGTAATTAATAATAATAATAAATGATAAAATTTCTTTTCGCTATAGATTTCTATTTAAGAATATATTTTTAAGTTTTTTTAAGTAATTGTTTTTGAGTTATTTGTAAAAAAAATAATAGTTCCCTCGTTAATATAATTTTCTAATATTGGCCGACCGCCTCCATTGTACGAGTTGAGCCTTCGCTTAGTAATAATTTACAATTTTATGAATATTAGCATAATTCGTTAATGAAAAAAACTCTCTCATCCCAGCGAGCCTATGAAGGATCTGCAAAACGACACACGTAAATATTTATTAAAGATATTGTTTAGAACCTCGAAGAAAAATACTAATGAATAATAATGAAATTCGTGTGTATTTCCCGGTTACGACTACTTAAAAACCGGTGACGCCATCACGGCGCAACGATGCATACGCCGATGCGGACGTAAAGGGTAGTGAATAGGCGGCAGCTTCGTTCAAACAGCCAATGGGCTGCGTGTGTCCCTCAATCAGGGCCGGATCTACCATATGGCTTTTTAGGCTTCAGCCCAGGGCCCCGTGGATTCAAGGGACCCCCAGCTAAGTCAAGTCAAAGTCAAAAATAGATGATATGCGAAAAAATAGGTGGGCCCCTAAGTAGTATTAGCCCAGGGCCCCCTCAACTCACGGTCCGGCCCTGCCCTCAATAGGCGCACCGACCGTGGCGCGGCGCACTCCGCTCCTCAGTCGGAGGCGGCGCACTCCACTCAGTCAGATCTGTTACGAAGTTAACGATGAGATTACTAATAATAAAACCTTTACAACAGTAAATGTTTGAAAACCTTACTAAGAACAGAATGCCTAACGTTTTGTCAAGTTTTCCGCTTCCGTTTTCCGCTTACAATTAGACTTTGACCGTTTACATTTTATTTTTATTGAAATGTAGTATGCAGACATCAATCAGTGAAAGCAAGAACAAAAAAGAAATGAATTCGAGAAAAAAATATAGAATATTCCTCTCGTAGGCTGAAAGCAGAACTTATTTAGCTATGTGGATTACAAATGCCACGTTTTGGATCGTTTCAAAAAGTTATGAAACCGTAATCCTGAAAGTCCATTGAATTTCGGAAAATGTACTTAAGAATTACAGTTGATTTGCTAAAAAGTAATCAAAGTTGAATTAAAATTAAAAGTTCTAAAATTTGTTGTGATTTTCTATATGTAATCTAAAAAGTTCACATTAATTTAGAAACTGCTCTTTATGTTGTCACGAAAATGCGGTCTCGATTTTATACACCGCGATATTCGGTTTTATCACGTGAGGAACTTCACAAGCGGCCGGTTAGGTCGTGACCCGAGATTATACAAACATTGTGCGTAAAGAATTCATCTCAGTGCTCGGTCCCGATCGGGACGGTGGCGAGCGGTGTGGTCGCTGGCGCGCCGTTCAGGCCCGATAAACCGTACGTTACTGTTGGGCTGTAAGTAGATCTATAAATTTAGTCTTATTTTTAAGTTTTATTTTACTGATTGTCTTTTACATTTTGCTGTATTTATTATATCTCAGTATAAAAGTTTCAAAAGTGGGCAGAACGCCTACAAACTTAGCTGCTCGCAGACTGACATATTGTATCGAATATAGTCATAGTTGGTCCCAATTTCCAAACCGCCTTTGGAAACAATGAAATTCATGTTTTAATATCACAAGTTATCATTAGACAGCATTCGGTGCTGGAATTTGTACCCAGTTCGTTATTAGCACATTAAAAGGCCGACGGCGGAGTGAGGCGCATTTGGACATCGTTACGTAAAGTCTTATACCGAGTACGACCCCAGCGATTGTTTATTGTATCACATCGACTACGATGTCCCTTCTGTCCTCCATCTCGACTCTGAAGACGTATGCTTCAAATTTAGATCACTAGAGTCCATTAATTAGAAGCCAGCTAGAAGCGAGACGAGTAAGTATGTTATTTAAAATGGTCTAGTGTAACTGAAAGTCAATATGTCACGGATAAGCTTTGTGTCCATGACCGCCGTGAAACCAAAAGGGGAAGGTGGGTACAGATCCATGTGCGCGTGCGTCGTTCATCATCTGACCAGATCTCGCGCGGATCTTCTATTATTTTCGTACACGTAATACCGGCCTAAGTGACCAGCCATCACGGCGGTGATCCTCGAGAGCCTATCCTCCTGACGTTTGTTATATTCAAATTAAAATTCTAAATATCTCTATTTCATAAGTTATATAATAAAATTTGAAATACCTCATAATTTTTGCGAATTTACTCTTTACCACTCGTTCCGAATACAGTTTTCTTTGAAGAAGAACGAGCAAGAATTTTATGTGCAGTTCTTTTCTACTTAAACAAAACAAACACAAAGACATTGCTGAACGAATCATTCCGGTAAGAAGACGAGTCGCGTGTGCCCATGAATATTTGCCTTCTAAGTATTCGGAAATTTGAAAACTTATTTTACTGAGTTAATGTTTAATAATGCTCTTCTATTTATACAAGGGCAAATCTTGTCTATTCACAGACACCTATTGAACAGCGCACGCAGGATTTCCCAAGTTAACTAGCGATATTGCATAGTCGACTAATAAGTAAACACGGTTCATCAGTCGCTACGGGCATCGTGCGTTTCTATCGCTTTTTGGGAATGTGTGGTCACGACGTCTGTGACGACTCTCAAGATACGGCTGTTGCAGGTTCAAATCTTACGAGATGAAGCTGCGCACGCGCTACCTGTACTGCATCCCCGTGGAAGAAGCGGTTACGGCGCTAGGCCATTTCCATGCCGTGAGTGTATATCGCTTATACGAGCGGTTTCGTCGATTATATTCGACACATTACAAGACTTAGAAAGCTGTTTAAGTCATTTCAAATAAAAGGATGATGTGTACTATTGCCATGAAAACGTTAATCACCTGCAATCACAGCTATCATGCAAATTATATTTTTCAATAATAGTTATTGGACAGTAAGTCGTGTTTTGCTGTCCATTGAGCGCACTAGAAAGTAGATTTAAGTTAAAATATTATGTGATTTGTGATTTTTATTTTACAAAGATAGGCATAGCTAAGCTTAGCGGAGTTCAATTACTTTTGATGACAATAGACGAGTGCGCGTATTAGACAGCGGTCGTCCTATCATTTAGTATAAGTGCCTGTAGTCAACTAAATGTGTTTCATTCCAGAGTGTAACGTTCGTCGGTATCGTGTATTGCTTTAGGAAAATCGTGCACGACGCCTATTATTTACCTGACTTCTCTGCCAACTACAGAGATCGTTATCTTAAGTATGTAAAGGGCATGTGCTTGACGCTGCCGGTCCTGGGATTGTGCCTGACCTCGGCGGTCGCGCTCCTCGTCGGCGTGAAGAAGGTAATGAGTGATTAATATAATGTATGCAGAAATTCGACTTTGTCGCAGAACATGTAAAAACAATTAAATTGAGCAATTAAGAGAATAAGGATATTTTATCTCCAGCATATCTATTTGATAATATGGGTTTTTATAGTTTAATTTGGTACCATAGAGAAGGTATTGACTTGAATTTATGTGCTTTTTATGGCTTCATATATTTTTCGGAGATGGTTAATTTTCATTGTCACTTTTATTTTTGACGGTCACATGGTGACCGTTGATATCTAGTATAAGTTACTTTACGCTTTTGACATACTAAATCGAAAGGAAGCCTTTGGTTAAATATAATCACATTTGGGATATGAAAAAGACGATGGATGATCATAGACAGCTAAATGTTTGAAATTACATGTATTGTTAAGTTAATTTGATATGGTAGCAAACCGTTGCGACCACTAGCGGCTCTCAGGGGTGTGCACAGAGATTCAGGCAGGGTATGCAAAGCTAAAAACAACTTACCAGTTTCGGCATTGTTTCGGTTATGCAAGGTAAACAGATACTTAACGTCGCGTCGGTGGGCCACCTACCGGAACAATGCTGAAACCAGTAAGTTTTTTTACCTTTGCATATCCTGTCTGAATCTCGATGCATGCTCCTGGACTCTAGCAAGACGCTCTAGAGACAAGTCTCTCTTTAGGACTGTCTTTCGCGCGCAATCTAAGAAGAGAAAGAGTTAGTCATATAGAAACAGACTCTTTTGTAGGGTCATGTTAATCCACAGGACGTGACGCGACGTGCTCGAGGAGGCGATAGTGCCACTGCTTAAAATTCTACGCTTTTGCTCCACTTAGCAAACTCCGATTTATTTCATATAGATGACGTAATGCCACCTGATGTGCATACGGTCTTCCGTAGCGCCGCCCGGGCTACGTGCTGACGTACTTCATATTGGGCGTGCTGGCCACTCTCGGCCTGGCCGTCTATTGGCTGGTGCAAGTGTATTACTCTTACTGCCAATGTTCGTACCCTTATTACATCTTCTACGAGGGCGGTATAGAAGTACTTCTAGCATTATGTGAGTAGAGTTTGCTGTAGTTTAAAACTAAATACGTTACGATTATACGCTGCGCTGCTGTTGGCGTTACTGTGTCCGCACTTCTATTAGTCTACGATGCCGTTTTATGTAATAGATCCTTCATTCTTTTTCCAGGCGAAATATATTTTTTAACAAAGAAATATATTAACAAGCATGACCCAAATTTGGGTCATGCTTGTTAATATATTTCTTTATATATGGGGGGTTATCGCCAAAAATTTGGTCCAGGTGGTATTTGGTGGTATTTGGTGGTATTTGGTATTTATAATTAATTTTTTTTATTGATTTTTTTTTAAATACAAGGACTTTTTTCCTGTGTCAACTTAGTATCAATTTAAAGTATAAGATTTAGAGAATATGCGATCGTACGGTTGATTCGAGCAATTCACTACTTCAATTTACCTATTTATACCTGGATTTCAGGTAATGGGGCTCCGAAAAAGGCCGACAACCGTACGATGGCATATTTAATAAGACTTTTATTTTCAATTGAAACTAAGTTGTGAAAGAAAAACAGTTTATGAACTTAAAAAAAAATCAAAATTTTTAATTAAAAATGGCCTGGACCAAATTTTTGGCGACAACCCTTGGGTCACGTTTGTTAATATGATTTATTGTTAAAAATATATACTTCGCCTGGTAAAAGAATGAGGAGTCTACCACACAGACCGGGATCTTCTATATTGGTATCTTAATTGGCAAATAAAACGAAAACAAAAATTAATTCTGAAGTTAACTTGCCATTATCGACGTGTTCGTTGACTTAATCCCGTCAGGCATTATTGCGTAATCTGTAGTAATATAATCCTGTCCCTATTTACGCTCTCGTTTGCTTTACATAGTATTATTTAAACACATTGCTCATTTAGTAATTATGAGTGTGCAACGATCATGGAATTGAAATCAGTTCAACTGACGGACATTTCGCCAACGGCGACGTGTCGACTCGTGCGCCGATTACTGTCGATTTCCCTTTTCGAATTGGAAGATCACGTCTTCCATTTTTTTAGACATATTGTGGTGTTTACAAATCTATGTTTAATAATTATTAAACATAGATAAACTACTAATTAGTAGTTCAACCATTTGAACACCACAAGTGTTCATATGGTACTGTAGCGATTTCTTGTAACTAACTCCCTATATCAAAATAAACGCTATCCGCTTGTCTGCGCGTTTTATTTTCATTTGATCTCAATTCTCCATCCTCCGTTAGGGGCATTACGCAACATTTTATACACGTATATTTAAGAGATTATAAAAATTGTGCTAGAAAATTTCGTTTACTGTCGTGCAGTTTCTTGCTCGTTCTTCTTGAGGGAAAAGTGCCTTCCGAACGAGCGGTAAAGTGTAAATTCGCAAAAAGTTATGATGTATTTCAAGTGTTATTTTGTAGCCTGTGAAATAAAGATATTTTGAATTTGCATTTGCAAAAGAATTTACGAGTGTCACATAAAATGTACAAATGTACAGACGGAAAGAATTTGCTATAAAGTATTTTTTCGTTTTCTATTCGACTCTACTCACAACATACGCAGATCGTAAACAATCTTATAATACATACGTATAATAATTACTTTATACGAAATGTAATCAATATTATATTACGTAATAATTTTCTTCAAACAAATTCACGTAAACTATAACATAAACGAGGCCTCGACTAAATTGACAAATGCGTGTTCTTTGCTTCAGTCGCGTACGCGCTGTTCCTGCCGACGGTCTACTTCCAGTACTGCAACATAAGGCTGGAGAAGGACGGCAACGACATGATCTATAATACGTCGCAGGAGAGCAATAAGATTAAGGAGAAAGATGTAGTGTAGATCTCGTCTAGAGTATAAATGTAGATTTGCATTAAAATGTATATATACATTTTTTCTATGTTTTTTTTAAGTTTATACGGCCAATCATTGTAATTCTATAAATTGTATTTCAAGTTCGTTATTATGACATACTTAAATTGAAATTTTCTCACTAAGTAATAAAAGTTAAAGCTACTCACATTAAACAATAATAAGTAAAAGTTTAAGTAGAAATTATTTCGAAAAACGTTAACTTAAGGTGTTTATAAATTATTGGATGTAAATAATTTGACGTAAAATTAACGTACAGTTATTATCAATACATTGTTAATCTTTCTATGAGTTTCATTTACTTATAATAACAGGAGTTAATATAAGCCCGAGTTTAACTTTGAGCTCTAGCTAACTTATTTGTAGTTAACATCGTAAGTTAGCAAACTTTTATGACTAAAAATGAATTCCATTGCATTGCATTGTATGTATATTATCACAAATAGAATGTGTTACTAGCAATCTAATATAATACTTAAAACAAATTGAGAGAAACTCTATTTACCTCAATTTGCACGCACACCGTCGACGTCACCGCCACTGGGCGCTGTCTGAAAAGGAAACCGCAAAACCAGTATTTGGTGAGCACTCGACGGCGAAGCGTACGCGCATTGGAACGCTGAATTTGTGTAACTACCTACAGCTGGTGACCCCGACGTGATAATATGATGCAAAACAAAACTAACACGAGCGGAAATTCTGTATTATTATAAGAAGAGGATAGTCGACAAAATATGATATCAGCTGTAGACAGCTACCACTACCACACAGAATACCACTTTTCTAGCCCGATAAGCCAGCATTATGGTTTGCACAGGTGGAAGGTTCATTTCTTCTTTCTAATATAACCTCAAATTCGAAAATGAACTATATTATAAGCCAACTAGATTATAATATGCTGCAGAATTGAAAGACGTCATCACCTCTCTTCCTCCATCACAAATATGTGAGAAGTTAAAGACAGAACCAATCGAAAGGTTACCCGCCTCCTAAGAACAAAAAGTAAAACGATTACTTATGCATGAAGAGTTAAGTACTAGAAAACTTTTACAGTTTTACGACATTTGATCCAGCTTGTAGGCCTTAACGTACCTGAAATTTCATTCGGACTATTTAGACGAGCTAATTACCTCATAATATTTAAGCCATAATAAATTCTCATGCAGACACGCCACTGGATACACTCTCGGAATTAGCTGACACAATTAAAGATATTGTATCTGCTAGTTCGTAAATCGCAGAAACATCTCAATCCACACCAGAAAAAATCTATCATCGTTTTCTATACACGAATAACCGAGCTAACCGAGCAAGTAGCTGCACTGACGAAGCAAACTTACCGTCGTCAACGATCAATTTCCAGAAGCCGACGATATCCTCGCTCACGATTCCATTCACAATCACAAAGTCAGGTGCGGTGGTATCACGGTAGATCCAAATGTAAAGCCAAAAAATGCGTTAATCCATGTAAGTACGCTTTCTTAAACTCAAAAGGCACTAATGGCGGCTAACGACTGCCTTACTTGCAATGGCCGCTTGTTACCTTTACTTTTATTGTATTTTTTGAACATACGGTTTAGAAAAGAGAGGGGGTGTCCAATTTCTGTAACTTTCGGAGCGATGATTTGAGAAATTATTCACGTAATCAGAAAAGTTGCTTTGAAAGTTTTTTTAAAAGAAAGATCGTAATATGTGCTACATTTTGATGTTTCGTGAAAAAAAATTTTCAGCTTCTGTTTCACGTATGAAGTGCCCCCTAGAAACACTTATTTTATTATTTAAACGCCATAGTAAGTAGCGGCTTATACAAGACACCTAAACTATAAATTTCATCATTGTACTTCTTGTACTTTTTGAATTAAATGCCTGAGACATACGGACGTAACATAACAAATCTATAATTATTCCGTTTTCGCCATTTTGGCTCAGAAACTTAAAAACGAGACGAATTTCGGTATACAGTAAACAGAGACAACATTTTCGGCTTCTTTGAATGCAGGTTGCGGGCTGACTTTTGTCTTTAATGTTTCCCGATAGTCAACACCCTATGAATAGTATTAGTTTGATCAGTCAAGGGTTTCCATATGAAAGTCGATAAATCGATTCTATTACCACCTTCACGACAGAATTGATAGTATAGATAAGAAGACTGCGACAATGTAATCAACAAAGTCGATGGTGTTGATACTATTGAATTGATTTCTGGCACCATCAATAACATTGGTAACCTAATTCAACGTAATATTATTGACGTTATCTTTTAATAAAATATTGAAAATTTTCAGATTGTGTATAAATGTTATAAACGATTTAAAGAAGAAATAGAAGTGAGGGAAGGTCTCCCACAGTAAAATGATTTTTAAATAAAAGCCTCTTTTAAGGCTCTTAATCGATTAATTTAAATGAAATAAACCAATCACGAACTTTAAAAATGACAATTAGTTATTTTAATAAAAAAAAATAGGACAACAACCTAAGTAGCAAGAACTTAGAGGAAAAAAGAAATGAAAAATATTGTCGATAGACTAAAAAAATTGACGAAAGTCAAAAGTTATGTTTAAAAACTAAACAATACTGTCTAGAACGATAGCTTGTACTATTAGTAACAATGCTAACGCTTGTATAGGTGTGAACATCAATACTAAAATGTGAATCTTAACCCAATATTATCGATACTGTCGATAGTATTGTGACGTTACAATAAAATCGGTAAACCTACTAAAACTATGTAATTTAATACTATTTTGTTAGATAAATTTAGATCGAGAACTTTGTCTAAAAATGAGGTTATTTTATTTAGATACGAGAATTGAGAACGATACAAAGTTCTCACGAATTATTTGTTTACTTTTCACGATATCATTTTATTCTAACTATTATAGTCGCTAAAAGGGACTTGATTTTTGTAAAATTATCTTTAATACTGTATAGTACATTTTTCTTCTTTTATAGGAAGTTTTAACTAAAAGAAGAAAAAAATGCTGTGCAGTATCGGTACCGCGTCGATAGAGGTGTTACTGCTCCGTATCACCCGTTCTTCTTTGTCCACCCCATCTGGAACTATAGGCGTGAGTCTATGTTTTGTTAAACAGGAAAAATATTTTCAAGAGTTGATTTGATTTTACATTAGCCACATTTCATGTCCAATTACTACATGGATAATTTGAGCGGTGCGGTTGTCCGCGCGGACAACCTCGCGTGGCCTTATCTGCAGCCTACCCGTACCGGTTCCGCGTAACATGGCTTTCAATAAAAATGTTTACGAGCGCATATAAACTGTGTATGCAAACAACATTCTTGTAAACTAAAGTGGAATATACCGCATTAATTGAATCAAATCATATCACTAAATAGCGTGAGTGAAAGATATTGTAAAGTTGAGAAAACTGTACGTTCACGAGAGTTCACGAGATGTAAACGAAATTCACGAAGAAAGTGACTATTTAAACTGTCAAAAAAGACAATTAAAAGCATTTTAAAATTACACAAAACTACAATGTTATTTTCAGATTCGCCTTTCTTTACTTAAAAATGTCATCGGTATATTTATAGCTAATTTAGGTTATCTCTAGTATAGATGTGTTAGAATAGTTATTTTCTAGACGGTAATTGTAAAAATACAAAAGTCGGGATTTTATCGGTTTTATAATAATTTTACCTAAAAGGAAATGATAAAATATTACTGAAAAATGAAATTTGAATTTCGTATTTTGAGTCTGTTGATAATGAAACAGCTTTAGCTACAAGTGGTACAGCATGGCAGTGCCGCGCTCCAGCAAAGCCGCTGCACGTAATCTTATTTTGACAGCGGTCGACAATGAAATCTCGTGGTAGAAGATTTCGAAAGTAGAAGCTCGAGTCATAGAACACAGTTGATGCTGATGAACGTGTTTACGACGAATTGTAATCGTACCAGTCAAATGTTAAAACTTCGTCATCAAATCTCTTTCAGATGTATACCTAAAGATTGTCACTCAGTTAAAATGCATTATCGAAATAGATTGGTTCTCCTAAAAAGTCTTAAATAGCGTAGAATTAATAGCCGGTAGCAAAACGTAATACAGCACGCAAAAAATTACTTCAATTGTAATCTTAGGGAACGGCTACTGATATAGCTTAAAACTCGAAAGCGATTTGGAGCCGCATAGGCGTGCGCGAGTTGTACGGTGTTCGGTGCTGCGGCCGCGCGATAACCCGCGAACGAGGAACGTTGATGTGTAGGTCTTTGGAAGAAGAGTGTGAACTAAAAGTATTCATTCGTAGTATTCCTATAAATTTACGGACGGATGACACACGACTGACTTAGTCAATCAAGAATATCCTGTGCACGCGGTGTATAGAATCCATCGTAGAGATGGAGCCGCTGTAGGCCTGGTCCTGGCAGTCTTGTCTAAGACTGACGAGTTTTCAGGACGCTCGAAACCTTAGGTCATGTAGGAGCGGAGAGGACGAAGTCTGTGTGCTTGTGAAATTTTACAACCTGGTAGTAAGATTAAAGTCTATTTAAAATTAGGTAATATCTAATGCACCTGAATGTCCTACTCCCCGTTCAGTTCGATGCCAAAAGCCTAAACATATATCCCTTTTATCTTTTAACACCCGCGAATAAAAATAATATTTTAGAACTTAAAAAATATACGAAAAAGTACGGAATCGACTTAATAAGCCCCAATATTGATGGCGGGATATATACAATTACGAACTGATAGAATTAACATTCCACTAGATATTGCGGCAATTTTGTACAAACATATTCACTACACTGCTTTCCGATCGACATACTTACTCATACCAATATAGAGGCGGCAGGATGTAAACTTGCTATGACAGGACATGCTACACTTATCATAATCTCGATTTATTGACCGCCCTCTAAAACTTTGCTCCTCAGCAACTTGGAAGTCCTCCTCGCCCGAGGTTATATCGTTGTCCTTTTCGGCGACTTCAATAGTAAAAATATAAATTTTAGATGCCCGGTTTCCAATACTAACGGCGTTCAATTACCCCGACTATCCAAAAAACTAGATTTTGAGATCATCGCGTCCCTCACCCCAACACATTATCCTGTTACCGTTACATCAAGATCTTTCAGGTTAGACATCGCTCATACAAAGAGCTTATTAATGTGGGCTGTATCGATCTGCTTCATTGTCTCGATGAAGATCACCGTCCGGTCTCTGAAGAATGAAACTTCCCGCCAACGGTTATTCAAAACCGACGTCAAAAGTAATTGAAAAATAAAAAATATTTGAAAAGGGAGTCGAATGTGTTTTAGGAAGTCCACATTGTCAAAGTCAATAATATTCTAGATGACATAGAAACAACTAATTTCGACGCTATTATAGGAGCTCTTGCCAAGAATGTTAAGATGGAGGTCAAGAGTAGGTTGTGGATGGCTCTGACATCCGTGGATCGCCAAAAGCTGTCGGCGAATGACATCGAATTGCTGAAAGCCAAGAACAAAGCCTTATGTCAAGCGTATGCGTATCCTACTGTAGAAAATAGGTCTAGAGCGCGGGCCCTCCAATATCGAGGCTTCGCATGATGGAAGTTCGAAATAACAAATGGAATAACCTCATAGAAAATATCAAATTTACAAACAAAGATTTTTGGATAGTAACCAAAGCTTTGAAGTCAGAAGGGTATCTTTTCACAGTACTCTTGAAGAGATCCGACAACTCTCACGCTCTTGACGATCGAGAGAAAGCGGGTTGCATAATGGATAGTATAGAAATCTAGTACTCTACTCCAGAATATCAGGTTTACTTATTTTTCGTTTAGAAAGAGAAGAAATGAGAATACCATTAATACTTTCTAAACTCTTCCTTCGTTTAAAAATTACAACGTTGTTTGAACTCAATATATTAAATGAGTGTAGGAATGGCTCCATTTTAGTCCATGTTTGGGATTAAGATGAACGAGAAAGATGACTTTGTAATACCAAAATTCTGAAAAAAGAACATGGAAATGAATTTGTGAACAGACAATCTGAAATGAAAATGGAAGCGCAAAAACAAATTATGAAAGTACATAAAAACCAGAAGAATATACAACAAAAAGAGGCGATCATCTATAAGCTTAAAGACTTGGTAGTTTTGCAACGGAATCAATATGGACAATGAACGAAGATTTATCCAAAATTCATGGTACCCTAATGAAATTACAAAAATAAAAGGAAAGAATCGATACTCGCTGGAAAAAATCGCGGATGAAGAAGGTGCCATTCGAACAACAGCCAGTGCTGACATGTTAGATGTCACTTAGGACTTACTCGGGCGGACGAGTCACGGGATGGCCGGTGGTATGAGGTCGCGACCGCGAGATGACGTCTCCCCAAAGCACGCGTGTTACTGCTGCATACGACGAAAAGAGGTTGTTGCGCGATTGTCGGTGACAAGACAATAAAGACGTTGATGTCTGTACCATAATAATATTAAAGAGTAAATCAATACATAGTTCTTTAAATTGAAAGAGTACCTACATACATATATCTGTCGAATCATGAATGAATTGTAAGATATTTAATTCATTTTCTTACGGAGCCATAACTTGGAATATAACGGTTTAGTGCTCGTCGTTTGACGATTTATTTTGAGCATTAAATTAAAACTGATTATTCATTAAATATAATATTGTAATAAATTTCTTTTTGAAAGTATATTCGTATTTAAGAATATATTTCTTAAACTTTTTTATAAGCGATCGTGTTTGAATCATTCGTAAAAAATATAAATAATCTTCTTATAATCTTCATTTGTCAATAATGTTTTGCATTTGATTATTTTTGGGTTTTTGCTTTAGCAGAATCGAGTGGATGGCCGACCCGATCGCCTCCATAATAGCGGCTGAGTCTTAACTTGAAGATTTAGCAATTCTATGAACATTAATATAATTCGTAAAGAACGAAATCACCTGTATCCCGTCTAGACTGTGAAAGATCTGCGAAACGACATACGTAAATATTAATTAAGAATATTGTTTGGAACTAATATTATAGATAGTAAATAATAATGAAATTTGTGCATATTTCCCTGTTGCAATTGCGCAAAACCGCGTGACGTCATCTCGTCGGCGACAATGCGCACGCCGATAACGCAAAAGATAGCGACTAGTTAGGGAATCGTCGAAGAATTCATCTCAGTGCTCGGTCCCGATCGGGACGGTGGCCAGTGGTGTGGTCGCTGGCGCGCCGTTCAGGCCCGATAAACTGTACGTTACTGTTGAAGCAAGTATACTGTTGAAAGAGGAAGATAATAAGTAGATCTTTTTTAAGAAGGCGTGTATTGAGGCTGACGGTAAACAATTTGAACATTTGTTGTAATAAACTATGTCATTTCCCTATCTGACTTTTATGCCAATAAACCTAGGTTAAGATTTTTCATTATTTTATTGATTTTACTTACTTTTGTTGACTTTCGTAAAAATGCCATCACTATCTGTCTCGCTCACTCATGGCAAACATGTCCCGTATCCATCTCTCTCATCATTTTACCGTAAAATTAAGAACCTACCAAGAACTTGCGTGAATCAAAAACATTTTAACTGAGTAAAATGGGTTAGCAAAAATCGGGAAACTTGAGGTTTTTATTATTTTACTCGTTTTTTTTTAGTATGAAATTAACAAGTATTGTACCATTTTAAATTCCTGATGCGCTAACTTTTAATGGCACTTGCTAAAGAACTCTAGTACATTTTTTTAAAGGAGGGCCCTTTCAAATTCGACAAATTTTGAAAATTTTAAATTCATAGTTTAACAAATTAATCTTAATTCTAGGAAACTTGGGGCAATTGTGTCATTATTTTTGACTGTCATTCAGATATGTTATTTAGAGTTATGGTTCCAAAGTTTAAATTAACAAACATATTAAAAATTAACCACAATAACTGAAAAATGGTTACAGTTTGACCAAATTTCTAGGTTTTTCTTAAAATGCCCATAATTTTCAAACTGCATGGGATAGATTTTTTTTTCTGATTTTTCTCATGATGGTTACGATCAATACTCTCACCCCGTTTCGGCTTGACGTTGAGTTCTGGGATACCTTGTAGATTGAAAACAACAATTTAAAAAAATTTTGTCTTTGTTTTTCGAGCACACCTCTGAAATTACAATCGAATGTTAATATGATTTTTACAGGTAGATAGAGCTTATTTTGGAATAAAATACTGACTTTATTTCATTTAAATCGGATATAAGGAAAAAAATTTATCCATTTAAAAATCTAGTTTTGAGAAGTTGCAAGGCAAGTGATAATTGCTAGCGTCGAAGATTTATAGAAGTTACAATACGAACGAACAACAACGATCAAAAGGAAAAAAAACTATTCGACTGATCAGGATGCACACGGCTTATTGAAAAACGGGGAGAAACAGAAAATAGAAAGGAGACCGGGGTTGAAATCGGGCGTGAGACCCGAGACTTTTGATTCTATAAGATCGTGACTAGAACCGAAATGAGAAATAGTACCGGGACCACAATTAAAAGCGGGAACGACAGCATCCAACACAAAAGGTGAAGGACAATTCTAAAATTACGTCGACGAAGCTGTGGGTGGTGAGCTTATTTCTTATAAAACTACGTGGAATAGCATAAGGTACAAATCGACTTATCCATACTAATATATAAATTTACAGAGGTTTTTGTGATTGTACTAGAATATTATTTTGAATACTAAAATTAAATTCAATTTCCTCAAAATATGTCTTTGACTGCCAGGTTGAAAAGTAAAATGTGACAATGACCTGCTGCTATTGTAAATGTGTAAATATATTTCTTTGAATGTTTATACTTCAATAATGTTCGAACGACTAAAGCAAATATGGTGAAATCTTATGTAGATATAAAAATGTCTTGAAATATGACTTAGGAAAAAATCAGCAAGGAGATTCGGTTTGGAGTCAATAGTCATGGATCCCCATGCATTGTATATGTTTGTCTACTATTTTATAACCGGCTTAAAAAAAAAGAAGAAGGTTCTCAATTCGACGATATTTTTTTATGTTTGTTACCTCAGAACTTTCGACTGGGTGAACTGATTTTGGGTGATTTGGTCCAGTTCTGACAATGGCATCCATGAGAAAACCATACAAGTCTTAAATTTGAATTAAGAATGGGCGCGACAAATGGACGAATAACTCAATGTCACGACAACTGATTTCGATGATATTTTTTTTTATTAGCAAGGATATACTTCAAGGGTAGTTTGATGAGAGTTTAATTAGGTTCTGATCATGGGATCCATGACAAAGTAAAGGAACTCTTCAATTCTTTGGAGCAAATCAACAATACTCGCCCGAATCTTTAATAGGCTATCCGAATATTTGAGTGGCCTACCGTAACGTCGTTATGGTCAAGTAATTGTTGTAGTTGAATATGATGATCAATGGAATTCCATAACGGCTTACAGTAAGGGTGCGATTTATCAGCAGCACGTTTAGTAGGTCCACCCATATTCAGACAAATTAGTGAGTTTTCTGCAGATTCACTAAAACTCATAAAATAAACGAAAATTTTAACAAAAAAACCGACTTCAAAACAAATTCCAAAACAAATTAATATGCACTAAAAAGAAAAAAACATAATTGCGTATTCTTCTACAACTTAAAAATCAAC
Source organism: Eumeta japonica (assembly GCA_005406025.1). Lineage (NCBI taxonomy): Eukaryota > Metazoa > Arthropoda > Insecta > Lepidoptera > Psychidae > Eumeta > Eumeta japonica. Next base: position 96,713 of record BGZK01001392.1, read on the forward strand.
TTACTTGCTCTACTCATATCAATATGTAGGTGCGATCTATGCGTTTATCAGCAAGAAGGTAGGTAGGTCCCTACCTACTTCAAATTTAACTCAACACATACCTATGAATAACAAACAATGATCAAAATATTTTCTTGAATTCTCCTAAGTAAAATGAAATGAAAAATATTAGACAATTTGATTGACTTAAAAATCAATCAAATTATTACAATAATGTAATGTATTGATTAATAATTACAATGATTGTTATTTTTGGAGTCGGTGTCGGTCAAGGAAACACTATAATATACCTAGCAATAGACGCCGACTACGCAGTTGAGCACTCGAAAACATTACGCCGGAAGCCGAGTTTCTAGGAACCGGCGCAGGCGCGGCGTAGACGGGCCGCGCGCCGAAATGAAAATGGCGTCCGATAAAAACATTAGCATAGCAACTTTGACATTAATTACTTTCTTTGTTTACACAAATAAAATACTACGTTTTATTCTAGCCGTTTAAAGGTTTCAAATGTTATTCTTATTAGATACGTCATTTTAAATATTAAATAGTTTCAAATATCATAATATGAAAGTTATATAATATGATAGTATGAAAAGTATTTCAGAAGCAAATATTTCGTAAATTATATATATTTAATATCTATGTGGTTCACAAAATTTGGCTATTGCAAAACTGGGATGCATTTTGAAATGTGCATACATATGTTATTTTAGATTTTACCGAGTTCAAATGTTTTATAATATTCATGTTATATATACGACGAACACAAAGATAAACAGTTTACGAGTTTTAAATATTACTAACTATTAGTTTAAAATATTATTAACAAATGAATTCTTATTTAAAAAAGTGGATAAATACTAGTTGAACTCGCGTGGGAATGCCTCTGCACGATAAATATGTTATCTACCACGTTTTCTTTAATCTCACCTAAATTGATTGTGGTAACTAAAACAACTGCATTAGTAAGTGTACGCGCACGCGCTGTATTAAGAGAACCATCATGTTATTGTAAGACTTTTGTAGTTTGTTTTAGGTTTTTATATAGATAAAGAACTATTTTCTATAGTATTTTTTCTAAATTTTAATCTTAGTAGTTATGTAGATAAGGGGGGAATGGTCATTTTTTTATCTATTTTCTTAATAAAATAAAACTATCCATTTCACACTTATGAAGTATAAAAGAGATACAACATAACGTGCACCATTAACGTTCCGGGCTAGTGTTCAGCACGCGCGACCTTGTTTTGACGGCCTTCGATAAGTAGAATTTCGCCGAACGTGTGCGCTAACTCGTAGACCGACTGGCGTTTTCAGGAAGCGATAAACGAACAGCGACACAAACAATAACAGGCAATGATAATGGACTATATTTGTATGTAATCGTGAACGTCCAGATGCATCGAACTTTTTAAGATTTGTACTTTAATACTGTTTTTCAGCGGAGGTGCAACATAAAAAAGTGTCGATTTTGCGGAAATCATATTATACGAAAGGGATCAATAGCTGACGACTATGTGATTTTTGGTTTTCAACCACTGGGCAGGAAAAGTGGTAGATTACAGCTAAGGTAACTGAATTTACCAACAAATAATTTTATTAGTTAAGAAAGTACTGCAGCTTGAAGTTACAATAGTTCTAAACACGCGAACGCGTCTGCGCTGGCCGTGACTCGGCGCGAAGAAAGCGCTTACGAAGTTATATTTTAGGCGAAAACCTGCCGAATGAAGAACGAAACGTAACCGAAGTGATAAATAAGCATTTAGATTCAATACATTCTCGCAATCTCACAGCGGGTAGTTGTTGCGCTTTGCTTCAGAGAATTTAAAGACACTCGACGGATCATGTCACTATTCTTATTCAAGTTCCAACTACCAAATTACACACGTTGATAACCCACGCCGGCACGTACTCCATTGCGCCCGCGTCTACGCAGACGAACCGGCCACCGACCGCGTGCGCGCCGGCTTCAAGGCCAAGACTGTTTACTGTGTGTTGTGACGCGATAACCTAATCGATGCATCGATTTATACTGTTTTGAAATTTATTGCGTCGATGATACAGATTATAGAACATTTAGTTACGCATACGCATACTATCAGATTGATAGAAATTGTGAAAAATGGGCGTAAATTTAATGACAGTTGTGCAAAGTGACCACGTCTCTACGTGGCGCTTCGATCGCATCGTTCGTTTTTTTATATTAATTTTATTTTTGAATCTTTTATCCTGCGTTATTTAAATATGTTTCAATTTATTCGTATTCATATAGAGGTGATGTTCTTGTAATTTTTTTTTGTATATCATTTAGTTACACATAATGCTTTTCCTTATAATACGTTGTACCCTAAGAGTGGCTAGAGGCCACTGATCTTAAACTTGTTTCGCAAATAGTTTTAATTTTCAATTTCTAGAATCATAAAATAATTTTTAATATCAAATAAACGTTATTCGAGAAAAGCCTATCAAATAATCGCATTGCAAACGGTTTAAGGTTATAGAGATTGGTGCATTCAAGGAGACTGACAACCGCGCATCGGGGACTGTTTTATACTGTAATAGCTTTCGCCTGTAGTTTTGCCCGGACGGGCCTACATAAAATTATTCATCTTTTACATCGAACAATCTCCGTTTAGTTACATTTACAACTGAGATGTATTCTTTAACTACCACGTTCGTCTTCAACGTATCCTAAGTTCTCGAATTCAATCACCACTCAAAGACACGTAATGTAGAACTTTTACTCTTACGTATTACGGAGTATAACGTAAATTTTGGTAAGCGTTCTCACGTTGAACATCTTCGTTTCGCCCGTATTTAGGCCTAAATACATGACCATACGAACGAAATCTCCAAGTAAAACACAGATGAGTCCAAATTTGAAATTAAATAAGATGTGTTGTTATTTACTTTCAAATTCTCAACGTCACACTTCAAAACCAATATAAAAATGTGTAAATTATAAACGATAGTTATAAGAACGAGTAAATTCTTATAACTATCGTTTATATATAAGTATCGATTTTGCGACTGTGGGTATCGCTTACTACGACCAGGCCTTCGCCTAGAACATCACTATCGATTCTCTAGTTCCCGCCGGCCACGGCCAAGGTTCATTCATTCAGTCCGACTCACTGAGTCCGACTGTGAATGTCGTAATTTGAACGTCGTCGTGAGCGCGCTGTTTCTGATAAACTGCCACTTCGTGCCACACTTCTGTACGTGTAGTACGTGTCGTGGACGATCTCTTTACTGATTTTTGCTTACTTTTCATTTGAAGTTTATAGAATGTATTTAATTTAGTATGAATGTAATAATTCCAATTGCGGAAAGTTTTGTCAAAATAAATATTAATTATTATTTGTGTGGTAATTATACGTATATATTTTATGTACTTTTTTTAATGGTTCATTTTTCGTGATTGAAATTAATAGTGTAATTTATTCTCTGGTACAATTTATATATTTAAACTACTTATAAAAATAGATATGAAAGCTAATTATTAGTCACCTAGCATTATTTATATCTATTTAAAATCATATTCATTTTGCGAAGAAAACGCCTATTTTATGTAAATGGAGGTGCTCCTTTTTGTAAATAACTTTACAACGGCTACTTCCCATTTTAAGGGCGGTTCCGCTCGCGCGCATGTAACTAATCATTCCTATCCCTATATCGGTTTCAACGCTGAGCTTCAAAGTGGGAAAGCTCAACACAAACAGTAGGTATGAAAATGGTGAAATCGTTGAGAGAAAAAATTTACAGTGCGTAAAATTTAGAAAATTTTTATAAGATACATTATGTATTATGCGATGTTGCACTTTTGAATTAAAATGGTAAAAGACAAATTGGATTTGATAAAAAAAATGGAATCGATAGCCGCATTAGGGGTTTGGTTAGCCAGTTCACATCTCGAAAGAATTTAAAAATTGCAACATATCATTTATAGCAAACGTAATATTTTAGTTTTAGGCCGTACTTTGTAGGTGCTTGGAAAAGGATATGACACCTGTATAAATTCGCAAAAGAGAAGCTAAATGGCAATAAATATTTTTGGCATAGAGTTTAGCAAAATGTTTGAACATCATTGGAATATTTGCATAGTCTTTGCAGAGATCGTTTAGAACAGAAAACTGCTATATTAAATTAAATTAAAATGAGGTGTTAAATATAATACTCACAGTAGGAAAAGTGATCCGGTACAACTGCAGAATATTTTTTTATGTGTCACGGAAATCTACTAAGTAATTGACAGATTAACCAATGTAATTAATTTCTATACGAAAATTTATTATTTGTGAAAGAAATAGGATTAAAAGAAATACCAGTAGGCTGAACATAAACTCGATACCAGAAATAAAAATAAACGTGTTTACATGTTAGTCGACTATGCAGAAGCGTAGCGTACAAAAAAAAATGCATAAAATTAAAAGAAATGTTCATTCATTATAATTATCTATCTGTCACTTTTCCCAAATTTTTTACAAACAATACAAATTTATATATATAAGAAAGTTGTGTTAGTTACACGATTTATAACTCGAGAACGCCTAGAGCGATTTTTGGAATTTTTTATGGATTCGTCTGTGCTCCGGATAACAAAATAACCATTAAAAAATTGAAAAACTTCATTAAAAAATAAGTTATGACCTTATTATTTTTATTCATACATTAAGTACTAAAGGGCTTTGTACGCCATCTTCATCGTTGCCATAGCAACCGTAATTATTTATGTGAGGCGGATTACATTAATATTAATTTTTTTTTCACTGTCAAATAGATCATAGTACGTCTTTCATTTATTGCCAAAAGGTTCAAACTTCAACCTTATCACTTCAACGTGCTTTCTTAGTTCATGATTGTTGTTAGGGAATGCTGCCAACTTTTGAACACACGCTTTACGCGGGAAAAAAGTAAATTGCTTTTTTTGACTTTTGTCATTTGTGAAATAAAAAAAATTGGGAATTTTTTATTAATTGTTGCTTACGCACGTTGAGGACCCCCGTAGTACCGGGGCCCCGTATAATTGATACGGCAGATACGGCGGTAGCTACGCCCCTGCGACTATGCAAAGTTTAACAGAAAACACATTGTTAATTCTTCTATTGTATACGGTGTTATTTCGCGGCATTTCATTATTACACGTTTGCCTGCAACATGTAGCAACATGCAGCATACAATCCACCGCTGACCCTTGGATCTGTTCTTCCACTATTTATGCTCATTCAACAAATTGAATTAACTCGAGAGGATGGATAGATATCGAACATTGAAGCGAATGTTAGTTTTCTATTTATCTTAACCGGCAATTGATTAGTTAAAAATTATGCTTACGTTTCATGTTAATTAAGCACATTTTACACAGCACAGACAATCATGTCCACCAGGATGTCAGGAATGTTAAAACTACCAACAGATGCAATCCCAACTACCTTGTCTGCAAGCAGCAATTTATGATCCTCTACTATTATAAAAGAACAATTACAAATAAAACAATTTAAAACGATTATCTCAATAGGGTATAAAGTAATCTCTATATTTTAATACAGAAATACGCATAAGCTTCCACAAATATCTGGAGAATTCGAATTATGAAAATAGGAGCCAAAAGAAATACTTTAAAGATTAAGTGTCACCTATAAATATAATACATTCATAAGCAATCCAATTCTGTACATTAATTTTTTTTTTAAAACAGTAAGTGGTACGTACTAACCCGTATGGAATTGATCATGCATCTTTTCGTAAATATTCATGATCTCCTTCCTTTCCAGAACAACTTTGTATGTACTTCTGAGTACAATAGCTTAGAATATATAAATACGAGTTTCGTTTCGAAAATCCTATGATAAAAACACTTGCGTGATGCCGCGCCTTCCGCCCCCTGGTCCTAGTTCTATGTTGCGGCCTAAGACGCCGAAATAATGACGCAGGCGATCGCGTAACCCAGCGTGCGCAGTGGGCGGACGCATGTGAGTTCGTGCTTGTCTTTAAACTGCATGAAGTTCAACGACAAGGTATTTTATTAGTATAAGTATTACGTTTACGACATTGATATTTTTGAAATTAAGTTGTGCGTGATTCATATTCAAGTGCTTAATGACAAAGGCTTTCGCTGTTATCGCATATGCAAACATGATTTATTGTTGGGCAGTTTGCAGAGGCGACATTGTTAGGGCTTTCCTAGCGAAATTTACTCTGACAATGAACAATCTGTGAGTCCGCATTTAATTTTGAATGTTGTGTATCGTTCAAGCAATAAATTGCCTTAGTTTGCCTTGTTTGTTTAGAGATGAGTGGAACACATGTGGAAAATCAGAGATTAATTTCATAATACCTATCGCTACTTTTATATCACTGACACATCAAGTGTCATTCGTAGGTAAATGACTAGACGCCGCCACCCGTCGGGGGGTGGCGGCGGCGTGCGGCGCTCACGTTATAGGCTACTCGCTTATTTAGTCTTTATTCTTTTATAATATTTATAAGCATATTTTCAGTGACATATTTTTGTTATAGTCACTTTGGTAAAGTTGTTGTAAAGGAGGAAAATATAAATAGTTGCGAAAAGACGCATAATCGGTTCCATTCTGTATACATAATACAGATCCCAAAACAACTGTTTTTAATATTTTTGTCTGTTTCCTGTATATTTTTTTTGTTTGTTTGTTTAGGTATCATTAAAAAGTAATGGATCAATCTGGACACATATTATTCTGTTTTATCAGGTAATCTACTGCTTAACTTAGGGTACAATTTTTCACATGGTAGTACATAGGGGCTAGGCAGTCTTTCGTTTCTCCTTAAAATGTTATTATGTTTTATAACAAAAATATAAACTAATTAGCGGGCAACATATAGTATGGAATATGGAGGGAGGAGGATTATAGGGAGTTTCAAATGTACCATTGGATTTTTTCCCTATAGAATTTCAATCTAAGTTCTGTTTACGCGATTTGAAAACCAATAACACCAGTTACAGACAATAGCTAAAAACGAATTACAATGTGCCTATGACAAAACAAACAGCTTAAAACTTTTTAATATCTGACTGCAGATTCTAGTCAGCATCAAAAATCGTTTGGTGTATTATACTTCTTTACCTGTATACACTTTACACATTATCGTCCAGAGCGCAGGCGCGCTTCCGTCACGACTCAACATGTTTTCCCATTTTCATGCTTACGTAAAATTATACTTATTAGCCTCACTTTTTTTATTTAATGGCAAACGTTCGTGAGATTAATTCCCTAGGCTCGACTCGCAACGTCTATTGAACATCTGGCGGTAGACGCTGCGGCCGTCTCGCCTCGGGGAAGGTCACACAGACGACTACGCTGCCGAGGACGGCACCACGGCCGCTCGCCGTGTACCGCGATTCCCCAGCGCCGAATTACCGCGACGAATCGAGCCTCGTGGATCGGCATTAGGCGGTTTTCACTGCGCGACCGTGTTATTAATAAGCACCACGTGTCGTTACCGACATGACCAGACATACAGTCCGGTTCGGCGCGCGTCGACAGCGGACGGCTCCCGTCGGGACTGACCGTGTGCACCGCAAACGTGAGCTGGCGACTGCCTAGCGCCTGGCCTGTGTGGTCGTCTGGTGGTGGTGACCGATCGGGCGGCGCGTCACTTTTGCAGAGGGAGTAACGGGTGTGAATTTTGACTGCGAGCGAGGTAAACTTAATAAGAAAACATGAGTTCTTAACATAACTGAGCTAATCGCTCCTTGCTCCGATAAGGCTCGTCATGTCGTCGAGTGCAGACGCTGTCGGCACTTTGGTGCAAGTCCTTTGAAAAATCTGAAACGAGAACCCGCACCATCGATGGATGTAGGTGCGGTTCGGCGATTTCCTTTTTTGAGCAAACATTGTCTAAAAACAGTTGCACTCCGGGAGTGCCGACAGAAGTGAAAACTTGAACAATTACCTGCGCAATTTTTGAATCGTCAGGAAATATTTTATTATGCAGGAAATACTTTTAAATTAAGTGTTCTTTTATTCATTATTATAAACTACTACTACCAAAATTATATTACAATTTTCATTTAATGCTCTATTGTACATGAAAAATAATGCATATTAACTTACATACATAAATTGCTATCTATTGCTTATGAAATATGAAATTTAATTAATTGGTATTCTTTGAAATGAATACCAATTAAACTTATGAATTTTCATCTGTAATTTCACCAACTCTTCCATCATCATCATTGTATTTCAAAACTGAAACTATAGGTTTGTGGTAAGTAAAATTGAAAACAAACAATTTGGATTTGAATCTATTTAAATATCTTGTAAAGACGGCATCGATTGTGGTTTTATATCTCATTGTGCTAGGGTTGTGATCATTGGTCATCGTTAAATCAAATTTTCTAGTTAAAAAATTCAATTAATTCCAGATTTTTATGATCTGCAAAGTTGATGTTGAAATCTCCACTCAAAATCATTGGAAAATCATCAAATCTCTTTCCAATTTTATCTTGAAGTAATGGAGAAGCGTCTTTAAAATAAATAAATATTTTTTTATACAAAAATTCCCGTATTGCAGACTTTTCTTACAAATTTCCAAAAATCTTTTCTTAGCGGGCACCAAAATTACTCAAACACAAATTCCAAATTACACACATCTGGCCAATTTGATGATCCTAGCTTTAGTAATAAAGAATAATGGTGTCGGTGTCGCGAGTTTAATGGTTTTTCCTCCACCTTAAAAAATGTTGAACGTGCTCAACGCGCCTAAGGAAGTTTTCACTTCAAAATTTTACTTTTTTTATTTTCCTTTGAGGAAGTATAGACTAATTTATGAAACTGAATTCAATATTTTTGTACTCCAATACTTAATTTAACTTTATTTTAAGTTGTAAACTTCTATACGTAGTGACTATATGGTAGTCATTAAATAAATAGAGGCGAGGGGGCATGATGATATACTTAACGTTTATCCAATGAAACTAACAATGTTATTCTTTTTCTAGGATTTTTATTTTAGTAAACAAATTTAGTAATTAGTTTTCTATAAATTAACACTTATTAGGTACTTTTGTTTGGTAATTAAACTAAAAACAATGAGAATATGATTGAAATCCCATCTTCCCATCTTACCCCTGGTAGGGCGAGATGGGGAGATGGGACTTTATGCATTTTTTGAGAATTTTACAAGTACTGATATGTGAAAAACCGTCAACTTATGGTCACTGGTGAACTTCACATGCGAATGCCTATCTTCGTCTGAGGGACGGAAAATGTTTTTGCTGTTACCATGTAACTCCATCTTTTTCTCTATTACAGCATCCACCGCATTTTTCATGATTTCTTCTCATCTCTTGTCTCTATTTATCGTTCTTTTATAATGCTTCATCATTCTGATAGAAAAAAAACAGAGACAGTTAAGTCCATATGGCATCAAACATTTTAAATCTTCGGAGAGGCAAGATGCGGGACACCGTTTCCCATCTTATCCACGTAAGCCTAACGAATTTTAACGAATTATTAATAAAAAAAAATGGCCTTTATGAAAACAAAAAACTCCTAAACTGTTGGCGTGATTGTTGACACATAGGAATAACTTTACACCATCTCTTATATATGTCACACTACCTATATATATGTGTGTGTGATATTTGTGTAGCAAATGTAAACCAAGTGTAATGCAAAAATGTACAAACATTTCAGAAAAATCAATTTTTGTGACAGTTTTAAATAACAAGTCTCGTCGCTTCTCGCGTCAGTCATTGTGTTTACCTGATTGACATCCAAATGGCGCTTCGGCGTGCGCCAGCGGTATCCTGATCGTAGATGGCTCGCTACACAGAGCCGCTACTCCGTCTCGCTCCCTCTCCTATAATTGCTTATCAATAAGTAGAAAAGAACTGTGAAGCAGAAAAAGCGAGGGGCCGGTTTAAAAAAAAAATGCGAGTTTATTATTCTTCATTTACTTTACATCATGACTCGTTTACTATTTTAGTTGAGTATCTTGCAAATCTTATATGAATCAAGCTCTTAATATACAAATATTAGTGACAAGCTTGACAAATTCATTCTCACAACTCATACAAAATTGAGTTTAATTATAAATTTCCCGTGGAAAGTTTGCAAAGGCAATCTTATGCGTGATTTTAAGTGAAAGAAGGGCCAAATTCCTTCTCCAAAAATATTGAAAGTGCAAAAAATTTTGTTTTTGAATTACGTGCATTAAAATAGTAAAGGACACTATCCCTCGGTACACCTTTTAAAGAGGTTTTTATTATGAATATTGGACGACAACAATCGTTAAAGTTATAAGTTATTCGAGCCACATCCTCCCATAATCGTCTTATTAAAGATCGAGATATTTAGATCGTGAGCCCTGGATGTAGTCCCGATATGGATCCGGGGCTGCCATAGCCCGTCGTCTCCTCTCCGGTGACAAAGACACGAAGACAGTGATTTTAGTTTGACTTAATTTAAAAATTCATTGGCCGATTCGCCTGTATTTAGACTCTCGATACATTGTACTGTTTACAATATATTGTTTTGTAAACATATACTGTCCGTAAGTAAGGTCGTTAACCACTCGCCTACCGTCGCTTCATTTATGACTCAGGGCCGATGCATGGCAAGCGCCCAAAGAATTCGCTACATATTGCTGTTTTTTTAGTGATAAGACGCATCTTACAACAAATGCTGTGGAAATATGTTACGAATCTGAACGCCCTTCTACAGTTATTATGCAGTAAACTCGTTGACATCGATTCGTAAACAATCATTATATATCAGTGGTCTAGAACTTCTATTTGAAATAAAAAGATTGTTGGAAATGATAACTCCCAACAAGCACTGCATCAGTAGACCTGGAGATAGTGGTACAAAATTCCAGGTTATTTGTACCGGTATGGTCACTCTTCAGGGGGTCTAATTACCTAATGACTAAAAGGAAAGTGATGATCATAACGCTGTCTGCTACCGGCGGCCCATCGCGTGGGCGTTCATCGAACGTGTCGTATAAATTACGAGTGTCAAACGATTTGTTACAAAAATTCTTGTTTTTTCCGATAGTCGATGAAAAAAAGAATTATACGGTAGCGTAAGACCATACTTCTCCGGTGTGACTTACAACCCGCCATACCGACGAGAACACACTAATTTAAGATAAACAATTCACCTATTTGTACCAGGCTATTTTTTGCACAGCTATTTTTTAATCGACGTCGAGTAGCCACTCACGAAAATCACCATGCCGTACTTTTCCGACGGCTCCAAATGGCCGCCATACCGCTGCAAAAAAAATATTTTTTTTTTGTAAAACGATTTGTATCAACCTATAATTTTTTTTCCAGCTCTTTGTATGATCATAAATAGAAGTCTAATAATGCCATACGCGTGAGAGGTGGCGAATAAGTACAATATTTTTTCAAAATAGTAAGATCTTATACGTATTTCGAACGATTTGTACCAGTATGGCACTAATTTTTGCTGTACGTTTGAGGCTCAAGGAACATAAATACAAAATTTCATACATATATGTGGCGGCAATTTTGTTTTATAACCAAATATTATGTTGTAAAATATTCTACGACTACCATCGCTCGAACGATTCCTCGAGTTGTAGAAATCTCGACTGCTCTCTTCTCGGCTATCTTCGATGAAGAAGATAAAGGAAAGAACAATTAAAACGAAAGTAAATATTGATGAAAAGAAATGTATGTTAGTACGTATTTGCTATTGTGTATTACACTTGTGTGATTAAAGTCAATATTTATAGATACTGGTGCAGTAAACAGCGACGGGTCGAAGGATACAATCTCGAATATGCCGAGGATGCCGGTTCAGATAACCTGTCACCGTCTCCCAGTTTACAGTGTGTAGAGTGAAAAGTGTTCAAAGGACTTTGTTATTCAAAGGACAGCTGGTAAACGGTCCTTTGAATACTTTTACTTGTCCCTATGCTACATAGTTCTGCCTTTTGACAAAATTTCCTACCTAAGTCTCCTCCCGAGCGCTTCTTAAACTGCGTTCTTGAAATTTGTATACAATCACTCTCAGAAAAGGATTACTAATAAACTATTTCTTAGCTGTTTGCAGCCGCCTCTTAATCAAACAAATTCCACCGAAATATTCTCTAAGTTAACGTTTCAGTCGCTGTTATCTTTTCTAACGATAGAGTTGTCAAATGTTGATTTGTATAAACTTATTGAATTACGTTGGTGTCTGTTTTATCACTTGCCAAATTTCATATAACTGGTGATTTCCATTATTTTTTGTCATGAAGATATACGTTTTTATCGTTTATTCCGTTCCTAAATTAACTCTAGCCAAAAGAGGTGTTCTAAATATCTGCCACCACAACATATGTACATGTTAGTAAAATTTTCTGATATATAAAACAAGACAAATATAAAGTGCACCGTGCAAGATTAGTCCTTGGGAGTAATGATGTCCCTCAACAATTTCAGCTATTATTCGGAGAAAAGGTCACTTCGAAGCTTATTCCTAAGGGCAGTATCTCTCTCTATCTTATTTCTCGACTGTATTTCGTCACTCACCTGGTAGTTATAACAAACGTCTATCGACTCAAGAGATCAATTTTCCGGGACAAAAATTTTAAAATTTGCTGAACTGATGCACCGTAATCATTGTCCAAGGATTGATGTTTTTTTTATTTAAATAATTACGCAAAAACTGTAGTCGAGGATGTAATTCTTGAAAAAGTAAATAGACAAATGACACCCATTGAATAAACTAGCAAAAAGACAAATTTATTTATATTCTTATTATGTCGTAACCGCCATGTTACTTTTTTCTTATAACATTTATGACCTCTGCCATCATTTTAATTTAAACTGGCTTATAACAAAAAATGACTACTAGAATTAATTTTGGGTTCCACGTATTTCTTTTAACGGGTTGTATCTCAAACAACCATTAAAAGGAAAACGTGGTTAGTAAAATTAATTTTAAAAGTGACTTTTGTTAAATATCGTTTTAAAAGGAGATGGTGGAAGATGTTATTAATACCAGTAAATTAATATCGTTGATTTTCGCTACTAGTAACTACTTATTCTATACGCATAATTATATAATTATCATTCTTGTTGTGATGCATAAATTCTATCTAATTGTGTTTGTTCTATAATACACTACTTTATTAAATATTAAACTATTACTCTTTCCAGTTATTGTGTTTGCTGGGAAATATTATTTTTTGTATCAGTAGATTATTTTAATAGTCCACAACCGATTGAGTGAAAGATAGGTTTCGGGAATTAGTGATTTGGTGTCGTAGACGGGATTGCCAGAACAGCCCGGGAAATCCTAAAGCGTCCGCTCTTGGAAACGGGCCAGCGCAATTAAAGAAGTTTATACAATTACTAGATAAAAGAGAATTCTACGTGCGGTATTGGCGTGGTCGCTCGCTCTTCTTCAGTTGCAACTTTGTCCCGCAGTAACAAATCTATTAGTAGGTGGGTACCACCGTCCGTGTATCTCGATTACTTGAACCTAGCATGACGGTTTGCCGAGTTCCGTACCATCTACACATTTAAGAAATTTGATCTTAAAGCCCTTTACGTCGTCATGGTAGAAGTTAAAGGTTGTTAACATTAGTTGTTACCGTTCCAGTGACAAGTATTATTATTAACCTTCTTATTCATATTGTAACATGATTTTTTCTCGTACCTGTATAAGTCGTGCCAAAGTCTGTTGTGAGTACTCACCGAACGACCGCCAAAATGAAATCTATGCTTTTGGAACAGTTGATTTTTCTCTGATAAAGGTGACGATGTTGACACGTGCTGGGCATCATACTGACCCATAAAAATGGGACCAGTGACCAGCGAGGCACACGTGCGATGTGACGGCTCGAGGTGTGGAGGCGAGCGGGACGTAGTAGGAGTACGCGGGTACAAGGCGGTGAAACACGCTCGTCGAATATCGGGCAACCGAGCGATAGTGGAAATAGTGCTTTAGAAAAAGATGTATTTAGTTGGTGTATTTTGTAACTTACAGCAAAGTTAGCCATCTGAGCTTAGTTTATGGAAATATCTTTGGATCACTGCAAAAGTATTTATAATACCCAGCCCTCCACACTTCGTTTCCTTTCCAGCCGCTGACTATGGTCACACGGTTGCGCGCGCCATTGTCCTGGCTGGATGTGGCCTGTTTGACATTTGGCTATTTACAAATAGTGAGTATTGTTTCTCGCTGCGCTTGCTCGACTCTTCTGTTTGTGCGCGACTTACCGATCTGTTCCCGTCTAATACATTGCATTTTCCATTTCTAGTTAGTAGCGATGGCGCTTACGATAGTGGCAATTTGGGTAGCCTGTGTGGAATCGGTAAGGCCGCACCCGGTTTCTACCGACGTTTGTTCGCGCTTGGCCATCAAGATCCTGCTTACGACCACCATCTTAATGTTCGCCGCCACGCTGGTCAAAGGAGTCCACACACAGTAAGCCATGATTTTTAGAAAATAGCGATGACTTCCGCCATGCGTCAACACCTATAGAACTTCTACGAATGACTTGCGCTACATCACCATATATACTATTTGAATTTATCAATTTTGAAGATAGCAATGTTCACTTTATCACTAGAAAGTTCTTGTTATTAATTTTAAGTACCAACGAGGTGTTACCTGCAAACAGTGCCATCTCATAAAGATGTGCAACCAGGCTGTATAAGCCGTTCATACTAAAGCAGAAAGTAGTAATAAATTACTTTTAATTTTGTTGGAGATGCAGTACAAGCATATTTATATATTAAAAATAAAATAAAACATAGCGCCTCTTTAACGGTAATAGTTTATGTCTCAGAGCAACAGAATGTTTCTTTATTCCCTCAGTGCTTTTTTAACATTTATTCGATAAGTGTTTATAATCAACAATGTATCAATATTTATAAAGAACAAGAGCGAAAATGGGAAAAGGAATATATTGTATTCGACGATGATTTGAGACGAAAATATGAGTATTGAATTTCGAATAAAAATAGACGATAAAACTTTGAACAAAGATATAGACGTAGCTTTCGCTATTAAAAAAAATCTTTACCAATATTCCAGTTATAACTACACAACTTTTAAGGTCTTTGCTTACTCTCACTGAAACTTTGTTGAAGTGTAACGTCGATGTTTACACATGTCAAATATAATATAAATATAATAATATTCTTAAAGCTTTCAAATATATAAATATGAAAAACTACTGATCTTGAGATCCACTCTAAAAATAATTAATTTAATAATAGACTTCATTACTCCATTTTTAGAATTGATTTTTAAATGCTTGTACTGATAGTGCAGCATTTTCAGGTCTAATGAAACAAAGTAATATAATTTTAATTTTTAAATTCGGTAGCATATTCGACCTTTCGAACTTCAGACCGATATCAATACTATCGACACTCAGGAAAATTTTTAAAAACTTATCGTTAATCTACTACCGCGGTATATTTATAAAAAATATTTGATGAACAGTTTAGATTTACAGAGGGTCACTCAACAACTGAAGCCGGTATCTTGTTGAATTTTAAGCTCATTTACTAGATTTTTGGTGCCTGGGAGGAGTGACGGGATTTCAATAGTATTTTCTGTGATTTATCCACGGTATTTGATTTCGTTCATCATGAAAAATTGATCAGGAAATAACGTCACTGCCGCGTCAGGAGTCGATCACTTGGATTTTTGTAGTCATATTTGTGTGTCAGAGTTCAGAATGTTGATATCAATGGTGTGAGGTGTCGGGATTTGCAATCAATGTGGGTGTGCTACAGGGTTCAGTTTTTGCACCATTCTATTTCTAGTTTATATTAATGATCTACAACATCATGTGAAAAACGAGTATGAGATTGCACAGTTTTTTGACAATACTTCTTTATTTTTTAAGGTTAATAAAGAAGAACCAGCTTTTGACGAAGTAAATAGTACTATCTCAGAAGTAACTGAGTGGTTTACTGTTAATAATCTTTTATTCAATGGGAAGAATATAAAACTCGTTAAATTTTCGTTGTCTAATACTAAACCGGACGACACAAACATAGCAGTCAAGGACGATACACGGGATATTGTGGACACGTTTCTATTTCGTGGTCTCACTTGTGATATTAAGATAGAGTAGAATTTCCTTATAACAAAATTGGCGAAAAAACTTAGTTCTACAGCATACGCCGTAGAAAGAGTTCGGTGACTTATAAATAAAAGCACCGGGTTACTTTAAGCAAAGGTTGCTTTAGTTTTTTTGGTAGTCTCTTCAACTATGGAGTTTTATTATGGGGTCATGCAGCCTATATACACACGATCTTTGTGCTTCAGAAGCGAGCTATCCGTGTCATTTATAACTTGAGACTAAAAGTATCTCTTACACAAAAAATTATGAAATTAATCTTTTAACTGTACCATCACAATACATATACGAAAGCCTGGCACATGCCAAGAGAAATATAAATTCATTCCTAAAAATGAACGACATTCTTATTATTAAGACTAGATCTAAGAATGACTTTGCTGTTCATAAAACCTGACTCAGAAAAGTTAACGATAATGTGTGCCCTTTTATAATAAGATCCTTCAATATATTCTATCTCATAAATTTATAACTACCATTAAAAAAAGTTATACGGTCAGGGCTATCATGCTGTATATGAATGTATTAACGATTAAGGCCCATGAGATTGAACTGCTTGGCTATCAGGTTGTTTCATGTCGTTTTCAATTTTTTTACTAGTTTTATGGAACATCTATCCTCTATCTTTTCGAAAAAAAAATAAACCTTGAGTTCCTGCCCATTTTTTCAAGATGAATCATCATTTGGAATGGGTGGTAATGTCAACGCCAAATAATAAAATAATGACGTATTTCAAGTATAATTTTACTACCTATGAAATAAAGATATATTTGATTTGATTTTATTTATGAAGTAGATTTTACTCATTTTGAGGTAAAGGAATGTTAAAAGTAACAAAATTATACGGTAGTTTATATCGAACTTAGTAAACATCACTTTCAACAAATTTATTACCAGTTGGACTTTTGCTTGTTACTAGTTACTGGATTGTAAAGTAACAATAATTTTTTTATTTCAAAATTGGATAACATGTTTGTCGATACTTATTTATACATTGCATTAATGCTTATCCATGATGGTGTGGTGTGGATGTTTAATACACATGATATGACCAACCGGTTGAGGGGCAAAAAACCACCTCTCTATTGTTTTCGATAACATTAAATAAGATTTTTGTTTTTACAACTTTGACAAACGATGAAACTTTAGAGTAGTTATTAACAAGAGACATCAGTTTACCGACTATAATGCAAATTACACACCGACAACAAAATCTAATCCGCCTAGACGTTAATGATTTTTCTTTGTAAGCATTCCTGAAATAGTCAGGTTTACGACTCCCCGCCTACGCATTGTCATTCCGTTTCAGCGAAAGGAAGGTCACGTGCTGAGCTACTTCGTCTTCGGGGTCGTGGCGGCGGCGGGGCTGGTCGTCGAGGGCACGCTGCTGGCCGCCTTCGAGGTGGACTCCCTGATCGCCTGCACAATTTTTTTACTCATTGGTGAGTTCCATGTTTCTTCCCACTCCAACAGGTAATTAAAATATTACATAGAATTATTATGTATCGATGTAATTTCCTTTCATCTATTCAAAGCTTAAACTATAAAAAAATGGGCAAAACAACGTTGCACGTCGATCTGTACTGTTAAGTAGGGCCACCAAACGTGGTTAATAATAATTTATACGCCTCAACTGTTTGAACATTTTTTATATAAACTAAAACTACTTGACAGGACGATGGAAATGCAAAAGTGAATGCAAAACAGACATCCACAGCCTACCCTGCATTATCCTGTAAACGTCTTATTCCAAGTACAGTCCGTTCGAGTTCAGCTGCAACACAGCGGTTTGTAGAGCAACTGCAGTTGTATGTATAAGGGAATGGAAACGCAAATTTATGGCAAACACCCGCAGCCTGCGCCGCGTAGTCGTGCGAATGAATTAAACCAAATACAGTTGTTCGGACCAATATGTAAACAGTGGTTTTTAATACAAGCGCATTTGTTTGTATAAGGCATTGCATTTGTGTATATTAAAGAACGGAAACACAGATTACGGATATCGCATAGTATTGTGTTGCAAATCATTTAATGTGTTGTTATCAATTCGTTCGATCTCTGTTTCAATACAGTTATCTTGATCACGTTTATTGCAAAAGGTAATCAAGGACTGACAGTTACGAATATAATAATATTTTACAGTTTTACAGCACTAAAATAATACTTTCTTAACAGCAGTAAAAAGAAACAGATGTAACATTACAGTTTCTTTTTTTTATATACGGAAATGCATCAGGAATATGCTTTGGGAATATGACAGTAAATATTAATCTTTAGTATCAGAACGGTATCTATATCATTCCTGCCAAAATCGTCGCTCCTTTCCTTCGTCTTCACTTAAGAGTGACTCGGTAATGTCTACATCTTTATGACGAACAATAGTTAGATTTGGGTCCGTTTTGTCCTTGCGCCTTAATTTTTGTGCTTGCGAAATAGTAGGCCTATGATCTGGCCGTAGAGGCGCCTCTTTCGCACGACGTCGCCGAGCGCGACCGCCCTACAGACAGCGTCTAGCGATGTACACTGCAGCTGTGGTTGTTCAATGCGGTGGGCGAGTCGATGAGGCTGTTGGATATGCGTATCGGTTTGTATCACGGAACGAATAGAAACTGTATTGTATGTGTTTTGATTAAAAAAATGTCTTCAAAGCCGATCGCATTGCAGTCAGTTTTGTAATATCGCTTTTCCAATACTTTATTTATGTGGATGCAGCTGCCTTACAGAAAAATGACTGCATTGCAACTGCCTTTGTATTTGAACTGGATGCGTTAAATAAGTGTCCAGTAATTACGGTTTTGTTTGGGAGGTAATATGATCGAAAAATTATTTCAATGTCAGAAGCAAAATGCCCCGATGAACATTAAGACATCATAATCAGGAATAAAGTGACAGATCGGACATAAAATGTATAAATAGGCAGTGAAATATTCAAAAATATTTTGATTGTCCCAGAAATGTAGTCAATCCTACAAGTGGTAACTGGAAATTGATGAAAACTTAAATTGTTCATAATATTTTTAAGAAAATAAATATTTTTGATAAATCTGGTAAACTTTTATTTCTTAATAATAAGATGTACATATGCTACTTTAATATTCTATGTTTGTCCCCAGTGGTGTACGCGCTGTGTCTGTTGATGGTGTACGTCGTTTACAGAAACATAAAGCTAGAGAAGCGTCCCGAGCACGGGCACCAGAACACCCTGCACGAGCTGAAGGACTCCGTGTAGATCACTCCTCAGTAGTAGATAGCAGGATACCGGACTTAACTCAGTATCCTGCTAAATGTTCCCGGCGTGATGGCTCTCGCGACATCCTTCAGTTCCTTCAGGTCCTCTCGACAACTGCACTGTGATCGAATGTCATCGTCGAGTGGCCATAAACTCGCCTGGTTGCAAACACCCAACGGTAGCAATGGGCCACCTCGCTATGGTTATTTGACTGGTTAGGTACGCAATTGAACTAGTAGTCGTTACTTAATAATATTATTGTACTTTATAAGTATTATAAATTATATACAGTCGATAGCTACTTAGTAAAGTTATAGAATCATTTAAGCGAGAATGAAAATTTTGCATCAATTGTATTACGTGTGTTTAGAAAAGTCGCGATAGTTGCACTCACGCCGCCAGCGGCGCGTGCGCTGTCCGTTCTCCACCCGTACACGTATTATGTCCATGTAGTCTTTTGACGCGTATATACTGGTTGACAAAGGTGTGGTCGTGTTTCATGAATAACCTTAGATGTATATAGTTTAAGATAGATGTATGCCGACGTGTTTAGACAGCCGTAATCTAGCACTACATGTTTAGGCATGAACTTATTTACGGGGAAGATCTCTCCGATTGTGATAGTTATAAATCTCTTTAATGAACGTATTTTTATTTAGTTTTATTTATTTTCTTATATTAAATCATCGTCGTGCGTTAAATATGAAATTTTATCTGGCGAACTTGTAATTGGCTTTGTTATCGTATATTTAGTAAGACTTCAATTTAAAATTTCTATAGCTATGAGTTTGCTTTGTCACATTAGGTATAAATAAATGAATTAATGTGTAATATGTCTTTTTCTTGAAGTTCAACTTTCTCGAATTCGCAACAACAACTCACACGCCCTAGTGCGCAAGAGACGAAAAACCGCCGTTTAAAAGCATACGCTATTGATCGATTGTGATAATTAGAGAGTTGTTTTACAACGTAGTTTATTCCGATGATCCTTTAAGCGCCGCTTAGCGCGACAGCGCGCTTTATGTACTCCACGATCTGTGTATGGAGCGCCGACGTGGTTGACACAAACCAAAGATATTCTCAGAATACGTGATCAGATATCAGCGATATCGGACCGTTCATCGTCTGGCGTAGAAGTGTGGACTGATCTCAGGTGCAATGTTCATATAGTTGCACTGTGGTTTTCTAAAATAAGTTATCATTAATGTATCTAAGTTTTCTGTTATTCAAATGAAACCGAGTTTAAGCGGTTGTAAGTGTGGTAATATATGTAATGCCATTATTACATAACACATAGCATAATAAATAAATACAATAATTTTTATGTCCTTTTTAAACTGAGAACAGTTTCATGTAAAACATTAATTATCAATCCGCCGCGTTCGGTGTAAGGCAGCTCACGCCATGTTTTGTGTTCACTACGACGAGGTATCGTTATGGACCTCATTGACTTGGAGCGTCCACCGCCATCGTAATTGTCTCAACAGCACAGACGGGATGTTTTGCCAAAATACAACGCACGTTTTCTGATTGTTCCAAGGCAGACGCACCTGCAAAATCGCCATTGTGGGTTGTTACGCGGTAACCGAATCGAGTATTCGGTTCTATTAGATCGATTACTTTAAATGAGTTTTTCCTAGTGTAAGGAAAAACTTATTTGAAGTAATCTTCAAGATAAAATATCTAAACCGTAAATGTCTGTCTTACTAAAATACTAATTAAAATGTTGCGCATACAACATTGTATACATGATAGAGCAAAACTTCTTAAATAATATATTCTACTTTCATAAATAGTCACAAAACACATGGAAAGAATGAATATAAAAAGCATGTACAACACCTCTTCTATAAGTTAAAATAAAAACTCATTTTCGTAATAATACGTAGTTTCTGCGGATTGGTTTAGCGTATCGAATCGATCATGCATCTTTCCGAAAATATTCAAAATCACTTTCTTTTTTTAAACCAACTCTGCTAAAGAAATCATAGCCATTGAAGTAACCGTTTCTGAAAAAAAAAAAACGTTTAAAATGTGTTTTAAAAATTTACGAACATACAACCTTAGCTGACATTTGAAGATGATGCGGTAATACTCCGCCCCTTCTAGGTTGCCAAAGCGACGCGCGGCTAATCAATCACGGCCAATGTCTTACCGCGTACGGTCTACTATTGTATTTTGTGGTCATTGAACTAGCAGGGAACTTAGGTTCCCTGTTAGTTAGTTTTACTATAAATGTTACGTTTACAATATTGACGTTTTGGAAACTAAGATTGTGTGTGATTAATATTTAAGTGGTTAATAACAATGCATTTCGCTGCTTTTGAATATGCAAACATGATTTGTTATTGGGAAGTTTGCAGAGGTGACATTGTTGCGGCTCTAAAATTTTACAGTGAAACTTACCCTGATAGTCAACAATCTGCTAGTCCGCAAGAAATTTTGCGTGTAGTGTATCGTCTACGCGGTAATTTGCCTTAGTTTGCCTTGTTTGTTTAGAGGTGAATGGGAACACATGAGGAAAATCAAAGACTAATGTGATACGAGTTTAACGACCTTTACATCGCTGACAACATCAAATATTGTTTGCAGGTAAGTGACTAGATAAATTCTTTAAAACAAAACATCACATAGTCCGAGTGTGAGGCAGAATGTGAGTGAGTCCCCGTCTGGCTGAGCTTTTGTAAGGTTTTGTCTGTATTATTTTATATTATTTATAAGTTAAATTCCAATGATATATTTTGTTATAGTTACGTTAGCGAAGTTGGTGTAAAAAAAAAGTAGAGTATGATTGTTTGCGAAAAGGTGCACGATCGATTCTATCTTGTATATTTTAGAATTTTATAAATTTCTTTTTGTATTTCAGCAATTTCGGTTATTTACAAAGTAAATACAAATCGAATTCAATTTTAAAAAATAAATAATATAATGTAACACAAATTTTATTGAATAAAATACTTATTAAATTTATTAAGTAGGTATATAATTTTTTAGACGCAATAAAGTTGACGTTGTTTCTAAGAACCACGTATATTTTACCATAATTCAACCTCGATCTATCGATTGTGCGCATCGTCACACTTACTGTGCAATGTGTACTCACTATTGACTGCGCGGTCTCAGTTTCGTGAGTAGTTCTTGGGCTGCGTACGCCGCCAAACCTCAGTCACGACCTGAGCAGTTCAATGCGCAGTGTGCTCACTATCGTGCTGTGACTACTGCTGATGAACTACTCTGAAACCCACGCACTCTTGTTAGTTTAGTTTTCCTTTTGAACTGTTATTTCATTGAATATTTTTCGTCTTTTATTAAAGTTTTACCATATCCATAACAGTTACTCAATTAGTCAAAATGATTATGACCGTGGCTGCTCATATAGTGCATCACAGTTACATCGGTGGTCGAATTAAATGTGTATATGAACTTAGTACACCTGCTGCCTCTGACTTTACTTATATACTGAGTACTACTGAGTATATATTATTACTAAACAACTTTAATTATATAATGAGAAAAAAAAATACATTTTCGATATTACACTATCACAGGATGTTTAGTGCTTTTTAAATAATGGTCTGGAATTAGAAACTTTTATCAAATCGTTATATAATTGATT
This sequence comes from Eumeta japonica, assembly GCA_005406025.1. Lineage (NCBI taxonomy): Eukaryota > Metazoa > Arthropoda > Insecta > Lepidoptera > Psychidae > Eumeta > Eumeta japonica. The sequence goes on from BGZK01001392.1 coordinate 119,662, forward strand.
TGTGTTGGTAATTGCCAATTGATACATTGGTAATTACTAACACAAAAGTTACTATTGTGCAGATCTTTCGTCGAAAACACACTCCTTATCGTCGGCTTTTTGTGTCGGGGAACCGTTTACACTTCAGTTATTGGCAAATTCACATTCAGTTTTGAGAATACCTAGTCCTTATGAGTTATAAGGACTCTCGGTGAGTACCCTAATCTACATCCAGGGCTAATAATAAATACAATAATTCAGTTCACTTTGTACGTTGCACTAGATCATGAGGGTCTTTCGGGACCACGCAATTTGTAACTTTTAGGAAACTTATAAGATATTACAATAAATAGGTATCCCGAGCTCACCGCCCCCGTGCCCTACACGCTTCTTAAAAATACCTTACAGTAATCAGAGACCTCAACATTCAAAGAGCGTATTAGGATCCTCAAAACCTTAATATCTGATAAACATATTTAAATTCACATGTTACTGTGGTCTAGTTAGGAGTTCAATCTCTACAGCAAGTTGCTATTCATCTCGTAAAATATGGTAGAGAAATTATTCGATTCGGAATGAAAGCAGTTATTAACTTAGAGTTAATTCTTCTAATAAAATTATAATTTGTAGATTGGTTCTGGAAAATTAAAAAAGGCGTACTTTGAGATATATTGCAAGAGAATCTCGTTAATGACATTAAAAAGAGCACATTCGAAAACTTTATCACACGATTGTGCTAGCTATAGCTAGTTTTATGTCCTTAAATGCGCTGTGAGAACATTCTCTAAAAAATTAAACTTTGTAAGGAAATTTAATTTTCTACCATTATTGAACAGATTTCTTTTAGCAAAGCCGAGTGTTGATGTTCCTTTTTATCTACATATTAGAAGGAATTTTCACGAGATGTACTGGGTTGTACTTAAATATAAAACTTTCTTCTTAGAAGCTGACCACGCCTTTTAGTGAGGCACAGTGAGATTATTACCGTATAAATAGAAGTATATAGTTAAAAGTTGATATTTATTTATTCAGAAATAATGTTAATTAAACTATTTATTTACTATAGTTTACTTTCACTAGTTTACATACGTTTAGAAGGACTTAGTGTGAGATGGTTTTTTTTCGAAGGACAATATGAAATTTTAATTTTTTACTCTCTTTTATATCTTTGGGTATATACATTCTAGGTTACGTTCATGAAAACTAAAAACCTATGAGATATACCAAACTCACGACAGCCAAAGCTACATAAATTTTGTCAATATCTAACTTCAGATTCTGGTCAGCATTCAAAATTTGTCTTTATTCAAATTCCTTCAATCCTACATAACGATATGACCTGCGTTAGTTGAGAACGCGCTACCTCAGGGTCGAATGACGACTTGGCGAGGTGTACATTACGCTTTGGGAGTGTTTGACCAGCGCCGGGCCGGGCGTTCGTGCTCGAGACCAGCGGCCCCCGCGCCTCGCCCCGGCGAGACCTGCAGGCGGAGGCGGCGACGGAGGCACTCGTCGCTTAAACATTACTTATTTATTTTAACAATACTTACTTCGTCAATGAGGTGCGTCAGCATACCGGCAAGTCTGAGAAGGATTTCCAAATAAATACTAAATCAAAACAAAGTTTCTCGATATGCTGATAACAGGTGTCGCGTTTTTCTCAATAAACGGTCTACGTAAAAACCGCATGACGCAAGCGGCCGGCCACGACGTTCGCGCCGATAACCTGAGTGATAGCGCCGCGCGCGCTTAGGAAAACGCGTCGATCGATTAACCTAAACGGTCTGGGGCTGGCCCCGCGGTCTGTGGATACGGTGAATGAAATTATAATGTAGGGTGTGGTAATGGCAATGGATTTATTAAGAGCTCTTGTTTAGATGATGGAGAAGATGGCGGAGGATTGTTTATGTCTTGAAGGTAAGAAATATGAGAAGAGCTTTATAAAAGATTATTATATACTTTTCATTATTCAGTTTATAAGCGTAATTCGTAATAATAGAGTGAAGCATTTTCTCGTAGAAAGTTTGAAAATATGTTCAACTGATTTTGTTTAAATAAAACTTTTTAAAGAAAAATTATATTTAATTCGAGAACTCTTCCAATATGTTCTCAAATCTTAAATAAAATGAAGCTAACATTTCTTAAGTAACTCACTTAATTATTAGCGTTGGTGTATTTACAGTTTCAATTTCTTGGCCAAAATTGGGTCAGAGGTTATAAATGTTTAATGCACTTGATACCATTATGACAAGCTATATTAAAACAAAAAAAAAATACAAAAAAATATTTGTCGTACTTTTTAGAATTTTAGCTGTTTAGAACAACATTTTAATAATTAATGTACCTTGTTCGATATAATGAAAACACACGTCATGTTTTGTTTATATTTATTACAGAGACATACAAAATATAAAGATTCTCGGATTTGCCACTGGCTTAGGCCACAAAAAATTTTGTGCGGCAACTTGGGATTTCTAATCGCTAATCTATTCTTCTCTATGCTGTAATTTCCAATAACAGACGGCGGGCGGTGGGCCGTCTCGCTGTGCGCGTTCACGCAGGCACACGGGCCGTAACGCGGACTTACTGCGAGTTTGACGCGGTAATCGTATCTGTAAATCGATTTTATTGGTAGGATCGATTCATCGATAACCGCGTATAAATTATTAAAAAGTAAGTATTATATTTTCATTATTATTCACAAAATGCTTAAACTGTAATTGTTTAAAAACATCCTGAAAAATTAAACGATTATGCTCTGCCAATCACAGAGCTGAATATGTGTAACCAACTCAGTGTACCTACATTATAATTTAACACCAAACCGCTTTTTGTATCTCTATGATATTACATCAAATTAACAATTTTCAGATTTATTTCTTTACTTGTGCTGTATGACCTTACATCTTATCAATTTCATTGTTGTAGGTTAACAGGATATACCTTATACGTTTTGAATTATTTGAAAGCATTGCATATTAAAAAAAATATGGCCGTATTTTTTATAGTGTGTTCATATAGAACCTTGATTTTGTAAAGCTTCAAAAAGTTGTAGAGCTAAGAATTTGATATTAATATGAACTTGATACCTCCAAGCGTTTTTGCCAAAGTCTTGACAGATAAACAAACGGATAACGAAATGATTCTGTGAACATCTATTTTGAGATTCGAATTCTTAAAACAGCCCCGAGTAACCTCGACCTGGTAATTTGTAATTTACACACTTTGAGGTCTGATGAGAGTCCTGTCTCTTCCTGATTGAGGAGCTACAAGAAGCGATGTACAAATGGCGTTGTCACATTATACATATGAGGACACAATAATTCTGGTTGGGTACTCTATTTCACTACCATCTTTTCTACTACAACTTCCATGGACTTTACACGAAGAATACACCTCGGCTGAGCAGTGTTCGGGAAATTACGAGTTTTACCACTGATGATATATGGACGCAGATTTTGGTCTCATACTGTCCGTGTTATAAACAAGCCTCAGAGCGAAACAATGTGCTATGAGAAAAGCCATGATTAGAGTTTCTATGCAAGATAAAATATGTAGTTAAAATATTCAAAGAAGAATTAAAGTGACTGAAGTAGCTTACATAGTCGGTAATTAATGTGGTAATGGGAAAGGTTACATTGCTCGTAGAACCGATAATTGCTGAAGAAAAAATATTCTAAAGTGGCGATCACGAACTGGGGGTATGATGGCCTGCCACACAACATGGTCAACAACCAGAAAACATGGTCAAGATGGGAGGTCAAGGGGAGCCTCCGTTGTTTACAGTTGATCCAGGACTTTATGTTGTGGAAATAGACGAGAAAAGTGTATATCCAATTAGTAGAGGCAAAAAGGTATTCCGGTCGTGCTATATATTAAAATATTAAGAAATTGCACTGCGATTTGCAAACGGACAAGTTGATTACGGTTTGTGTTTCAAAATTTTATAAAATCCAAATTCACATTAAATGCTTCTGGGAGTTGGTGTATATTACGTAGTTTCGATTTCGATAAATCGATCTTTGCGATATTCGATTTGCTTGCATCAGGAACGTCACTATCGAATCTTCTTGTAAATATGTGATATATTAAGAATTGTTGTTGGGAGAATCGCGTGTTTTGCACCAGGCGTGCGTCGCACGCACTATATTTATACGACTGCTAACGACGCAATTATCAGTCGCGACCCGAGCTTTGTAGTGAGTGGTGTTTGCTGTCGCGCTGTGCTTAGACCCGATAAGCTGTGAACTACTGCTGGAACATAAGTATTTAGGTAAGTTTAATCTTAATGTAAAAGTGATATTTACTTAACTGATTGTCTTTATGTTTTGCATATGTGATTATAATAGTTTGTAAGGAGGTGTGATGCTTACGAGATCGGTATGCTGTAAGCAAAGTAGACCATATTTGGAAAGAGTATAGTACAGTATGGGTATCAGATGAAAATAACCAGATCGCAAGTCAATGCTGGGGTCCTTCAGCACACGGGCAGGTTTATTTTAGGTAGCTATTAGCAGTTAGACATTAGTGAGTATCTTGTACACAGACGACGCCGGCAATCGGCGCCCCCCAGGCCGCGCCCGCGCGGTGGTGGAAACAAACGGCACAGTGTAGCCACTTAGTGGCCAGAGGTCTTACGTAGGAATCATAGCAATAATTAATTCAATAATTAAGGAGATTTACTATGTTTTTGACATGGACTCAAATGTTTAAAATTATTTTTATATTTTAATTGTGAACTTTTGATAGGCATGAAACATAAATTTATTATTAGTCGGCGGTGGCGTTTCAGAGCGTGAACCAATAATAAATCTAAAATAGTAATATTTAAAACAAAAAGAAACTGTGAGGTACCTGTACTAATAATTACAATATTATCAGTCGGTATAACAATTTTAATTACAAATATCTAAGTAATTAGTATACTTAAAAGTGTTTTTTTATACCTTGACGATAAGGTTGCTTTTCGTCCCCGGGAGAAAAGTAGGACTTTTCCCATGGTGCGCATACGATTTTTTTTTCATACCTGGATAAGAAGTTCACTTTTCGTCCCCGGTATCGGGGCAAAAAGTCCCACATTCTCTCCCGGCGCTACTTCATATCGCCACAGCTGTCCGCCATAACTCACCAAAATAGATCTAAATGAGGTATTTTTTTCTTAAATTCTGTGTTGAATTACGTATTTAACCTATGAACTCATTATTTAATGGTCAATACCTACCGTTCCGCGCCGTCTAAATACTTGTGCAATAACTTATAATAATTATGTAGATACATCGTTGTCGTCCCATCTGCCGGATAAATTAAGTACTAGGATATACCATTATAGTCACTTTGAAGATACCCTGACATAGTAAAATGGATGTGAGACGCGACTACCCATCGATTCATATTAGAATTATTAAACGTCCGCTTCCAACTTCACCTCCCAATAGTTCATTGGCGGCTGTTTCGAAAAAATAAATTGATAATGTCGTACAAGGTCGAAAGCGAGGCAGTGACGCGGGGTCTGAGCAGCGTTCTTTGTTTGCGGAAATGAAAGAAAGACTTGGACCAGGCGGTGTGAGGTTAGTCGCGGTACAGACACGGCGTCATCGGACCGACTGTGACGATGTGCCCTCCTAAGTAATTATCATTAATTCACAGTAGTCGTAGCTCTGTGTAAGGACACTCGACTTTTAGCTGAAGGTCGTGGGGTGGATCTAGTTTCTTCATTAGCGCGGAAGTATGTTCCACGTAATGTCTTGATCATTTTGATGCAGTATAAAGACAGATTAGTGTGCCGACAAATAACACCTTGAGAAATTATACGTAAAGTAACATTTTTGACTATCAATATAAGTAAGTTCTTGACTTGAAAGCATCTCCGGGACAGGACTCAAGAGAGGTCTTTCAAAAGGCACGAGGGATATCGCTGCCCCTAAGCTAATTCCGTCCAGAGTGTGACCGGTTGCACGACACCGAGGCCCGTTGTCGTGACGTCTAACGCCTGTCACAGGCACGGCTAGAGTTTGTTACTTTTTGGGAACAACGTATGTCACATTTCGCATATGACTAGTTTTAGAATACAGCTTGTTGATATTGCAGGTGCAAGTCCCACAAGATGACGCCGAGGCCGCGCACGCGCTTTCTGTGTTGCATCCCCGTGGAAGGAACGGCGAAAGCATTGGGCTACTTCCAGGCCGTGAGTACATAAACGTTTTAGATGAACGGTCTGGTCGGAACGTGTTAGACCTAGATGTAGTATTAGAAATATTATACCCTCATCTGCTATTTGACGATTACAAAGATATGATTAAGACAAGAACTTTCGACAATTAAATGACTGATGGGGGTATGTTAAATACGCTTATTCACCTGTTTATACCTGGAAAATTCATAGTTGTGCTGAGAGGAAAGTACGCAAACTATTATGTATATTTCCAATTCATTGTCTCTTATTCTCTCAGCTAATGCATAGAGCATTTTATGAATAAAAAAGCAGGGAAGTTAATTCAAACAATTATATTAGAATTTATATTATTTAACAACATCAGCATACGACTTAGCTAAACGACCCATAGACGATACATCAATGTATATATTATCTAACACATAATCTATATCATCATCAAATAACAGACGAGATAATACATATATTTTTTTTTCCGTTTTGAGACGAGGAGGAGGTAAAAATGTCTATCTCGCACACCCTTGCGCCCGTACGCGTGGGTAGTGTGGGGCTGAAACCCACTAAAAAATTTCTCCTGAAATGTAATAACTTTGTTCGGCTATGCTGTGTAGTCGGACGACTATAATAGATTCACCGAGCGCGGCCGGACGACACATGTGAGTGCCGACGGCGCGTGACATGCACTTTGGACGACTCCTGAAGGGAGTCGTCTCAGCATAGGATGTCACAGAACCGTCACGGGTCGGTTTCTTTTCGTCCTACCAGGGCAGAGGCGGTTAGCGGCGGCCGGGTGGAGTAAGGGAGCTTAGGTCGATGACCTGACTAACGGATAGACCTACTCTAAGTCAGTCATGCGTGTCGTTGACGTCATTGAGACTTTCGACTGCCGCTGTAAGAGCGTCAGGTGGATCGTTAAGTACACTCCGTGGCCTATGGAGAAAATGGGTGGAAGGTGGCGGTTAGTAATCTACCGCTGTACGAAGGAGCGCATTGAGATGTGATCCCGCGATATCGAAGAATCGCTTCGATGCGTCCTTCATGTATTTAGATAAAGTAAGGAGTTCTAAATCCCAGTAAAGAATTGAATACGGACGCACCAATGTGCACCAATGTGCGTCCGTATTCCGAATCAGAAAGGAATGTTTTTGTTCTTTTGTAGCTGAGCAGAAGTTTATGTAATATAAAAAAAACCACACCTAAAAACCTATTCAAATTATTGTTCCAACAGACTTCACAAACGACTAAATAGTAGCACCAACATTAAGTACGACGCGCGTTTGTTCCAGAGCATAGCCACCGCCGGCATCCTGGTCATTCTTCGACATATCGTGACATTGTTTTACCCTCTGGTACATTACGCCTCCGCTGACTATGAATTCTTAAATATTGTCTCAGCGATAGCCATAATGCTGTCCTGCGTGCTGTTGATCCTGGGATTGTGCTTGACCCTGGCGGTCTTTCTTCTCGTCGGCATAGAGAAGGTAATAAGTGTTTCCTTTAATGTACATGAAGTTGTTTGTTTTCTAACCGTGGAAGTATTTAAGTTTTTGTTAGTTTTATGAGGCGCTGAACTACAAACGGTTATAATTGGTTATTTAAATTAAATGAATTAATAACATCAAATCGTTAGCCTGATTTGATTTATTGTTGTGATCGCCATGAACTTCTACGCTTCTACTTCATTTATCAAACGTTGCTTCGTACTTCACACAGCATAATGCCAACCGATGTGCAAAGGTGTTACGGATATTAAAGCATCTCCCCTCCGCAGCGCCGCCCCGGCTACGTGCTGACGTACCTCATATGCGGTACGCTGGGTACCCTCGCGCTGGCTATCTACTGGGTGATAATGATTTCTAACGGGTCTCCTTTCGTCAGCTACGATTGGTCTGTTGAAATATTCTTTGTGATAAGTAAGTACAGATGAGTTTTTACAAGATTTAACGGAGCATTATTGTTGGCATTCCTGTGTCTCGCGGTCACATGTTAACGAATAAAGCAGAAGAAAAATCTTAATTTCTGATGTTAGCTTATTTTTTGCAATTAGATTAATATATTATAATTATTTCGTAAAGTCCATTTTTTTAAGCGAAACCTGTAGAATCGTTCCAATTTGAAACTTGATGAAATGAAAACGCGTCACGACAGAGACAGACATACTAGTATATAGGATTAAGCCGGAGAGAGAATGAGGTAGAATATATTTCTAGACTCTCCACTCTTGTCTACTAAGCGTAGTACTTTTGTGTGCGCCTGTACATTACCGAGTTAAAGCGAGAAAACAAGCAACGGAATCTATTTATATTGCACACTTGCTCTCATCCGAGCTTTTAAGTGTACTAGTATACGTGCAGGCTTGCACATTGCGAAGTCCTAGGAAAAGGCATCGTACAGCGAGTACTTATATATATATATATATATCATAGTAGGTTATCTATATTGTGTTTGATTATTTTCTAACATTTCTAATCCCTTTTTAAGTACTGGATAAAAATTCTCATTTAGTGGACGAAATGCACCAGTATACGTTTACTACATTTTATGTATTTATATGTTGTGCCGCCGTACTTTTTCCATATGATTTACCAGTTCACTTTTTCACATTTTTAAAATTCCATTTGTTTCTTCTTTTTATCATTAACTCTTAATTCTTGATTCTATTTAAATTCCATTTAAACCATTTTTAAACCTTTCGTGTCTTACATTACTTTTCTATGTCTTTTAAAAGAGAAAAACCGTAGCCCCATAGCATGTACCATAGTGTATACCACATCTTCATAATTACCTAAGCAGGTAATATAAAGCTGAAAGTATCAAAAACATATAAAGCTATATGTTTTTGATCCTTTCACCATTTCAGATATGCGTACGATTTTATTTTTAAGTAGATATAAAATTATTGCCAGGTCTGAAACTGCAGAAAAAAATACATAAACACAATAATAATTAGATTTTCATTGAATTGATGAATATGTGTTTCTTTCCCAGTCGTATACTCGATGAGCCTGATAGCAGCCTGCATCGTGTACTACAACATAAAAGTGGAGAAAAGGTGCAACGTAATCTACAACGTCTTGCAGGAGAATAACTGTAATGTTAAAGACGTTGCGGAGAAGAATGTGGTGTAGATCTCTTGCAAAATCAAAAGCAAGGTTTGTCTCAAAAATTGCATCAAACACGTACTTGTATGATGTTATATCAAAATATGATTATTAAATTATTTAAATTTATATGTTGACATTTATATGATCAGTGATCATTTTAACTTGCATTAAATTATAATGTATAATAATTAATTGTATTAGGAAGTTTCAAATGAAATTTCCTCCTTATGTCTTTTTATTAAAGTTTTTTATATGATTTCAATTTAAGGTTCGCCTAAGTCACTGTAATGCATTTCGAACGTAAATCTAGTCTGTAGTTTGTCGCTATTATTGTCATTATGGCAAATTAAAATTTATTTATTATTTGTTCTTGTTGTCGAATGTTCATGAGTATTGCTGTGAGCTGTAATTTTTGACATATACATTGTATGAACAGAAACAAATCAATACTAACATTATATAAAGTACCCCATCGTAGGTCATGTCGGCCACGGACCGTGGGAACGTGATAAGGTGTAAGTCTGATTTTAGATCAATAAACAAATATTTTCACCAGCGATTTGTATTTAATTTAATTTCCAGCTAATTTTCAGACCAAGTCTCATAAATAAGGGGTCGGACGTCGTTCGTCGGTGCGCGGGGTGCGGTTGCGCAGGCTCGAAACGATTTGTTGTATAACGGCTTGACCGTTCATGATGAAAATTGGTATAATGTAAGAACATGTGAAAGCGCATATGATAAGCTACTGTAAGTCTGTCTGTCTGTACGTCTTTTTGTAACTTTAGAACGGTTAGACCAATCGTGATGAAAATTTGTATACATGTGATTGCGCAAAATCTGTCTCTCTGTTTGTTTGTTTATATGTTTCTTTATTTCTTAAGGAAGGTTTGACTAAACTTGAGGACAATTTGTGCAAATTCAAAGCACGTTAATTATAGACTCTAGTGACAGAATACTGTTTGTCTGCCTGTTTTTCTGTAGCTTGGTCAGTCTGTATGTTCCTTTATAATTTAAAAACTCTTTGACTGATATTTATAAGAAATAGTGTAGGTACAGACAGAAAACGTGATTGTGCAAATACTAGTGTATGTCAGTTTGTATGTTTGCTTGCATCTTCTTTTATAACTTAAAAAGATTCTACTGATCTTGATGAAAATTAGCAAACAGTCAGAATATGTGATTGTCCAAATGATAGGCTATTGTGTGTCTATCAGTCTTTATGTATGTTTTTCATAAGTTAAAAACGGTTTGACTGATCTTGTTGAAAATTAGTGGGGTATCCAAATTACTCTCTATACTATGTATGTCTCTTTTTATATAATTTTAAAACGGTTCGACCGATCTTTATGAAAATTTGTGCACAGTCAAAACATATGATTGAAAAAATGATAAGCCGTAAGTATGTTATTTCAATACACCGTACGATAACGTACTCAGTGTCGAGATAGATGCCATACTTAGCTTCGTACCCTATGCAAAGGAGACAAGGAAGCGTGCGGCAAAATTTTTCAGGAAGGTTGCTCGGATGTCTTCCTCCTTTTAGGAGCTCAGATGCCCGACACTAAGGCGGTTATTACTTACGCGGCAGCGGTGTGAGTCCATTGGGCTAGTTGCCACGCGGTACGGAGTTTGTTGTTAAGAGCATGCAGGCCGACTCTGATCCTCATGACCGAGTATATAGGTCTTCAAACATGCATGTGTTGGTCGTCGTCCTGCTAAATGATTTGAGGGTAGTGTGGTGCGATTGTGGTGTGGATGCTCAACGAAAAGGCAAAACGCCGAGAGAGGTCATGGTTATCCATAAAAACGTACTCGACGATATCCGTAGTATATAAAAGGAGCATTAAAGTAACGCGGTGGAGGGGAGGCAATTGTTCTCCTCGTTCCGGACGTCGAGAAGAGGTTGCGACGTGGCTTTATCGAGTCTGATTTCGCGACATCTAATATTTACATAATGCTTAGATCTCTAAGATTCGATGTGTTAGATGGCCCTGTTTGTTCAGTTTGCAACAGGTTTAGAATTTTACTTGTTCTCATCTCAAAGTGGCTATAGAAAGCTCCGCGAGAGAAAGTGTACGTGGCGCTGTTCTAACTGTAAGTCAATGGGATCTCCAACGCCTCTTTTATTGGGGCGGTTCAATAACGATATGAAAGATCTATCAATGAAAGTTGCTCTGATATTTAAATTGGTTAATGATATCAAGGTATTAAAATCTGACATACCGGATCTCAGATCTTTGGTTATAGATGCACCCACTTCTAACCAAAAAGTTTGATAAAGATTCAAGTCGATCAAACGAAGGGTCACTATGGTTCAGAAGGCTGAAGAGGAACTGCTGCCCTTAAACTTCATAGTTTCTAGATTGGAGAATGACATGAATGCCAGATGGCGGCGGTCGCGAAATAACAATATTGACGTTAAACGGGCCCCATTTACTAAAGGGGCAAATCTAATGAATATTTTGTTGAAGATTGGTAATGTAGTGCCACATATAATTGCAAAAGAACAAATTAACTACATGTAGTCAATTTGTTCTTTTGCATGGATACCGTTCCGTTTCCGGCTTGATTGTTGCGTGCTTCAAAATAGATACAATAAAGAAAACTTTGTTTCCGCGCGCACTAAGAAATAATAAAAGTCATAATAAGCATCTAGGGCCACACGAGGGGCGGACTCTGGTAGTTTCAAGCTAAATACTCACTAGAGACCAACGGAGCACTAGTAACAAAACGATGCGATGCATTTAAGAAATAGTAGAAAGCTACCCTAGACAGGTACTGGAGCATTTCGTGATGAAGAATCCCTCCTCGGGCCATCAAGTTCGGGCAGTCCCAAGGATTCTGGGGGGGACACCGTATGGCAAAATTCTGCCCAGTCAACAGCTGTTGTATAATACGACTTAGGGGCCATCCATAAATTTCGTCACACGTTTACGGGGGCGGTCAACGAAATGTGACAATGCGCGACAAGGAGCAGGTCAAAAGCTTTGTGACGTCTAATCCGAAATACGAAAACGAAAAAAGGTTTACGTCTTTTGTTTTCTTCAATATTTAAAGTATTTTGAACAAAAAAATTTGTAAAACTGCTGTTTTCATTTACGTGACCTTATAATTTATGTTACGTAATTTATGGATGACCCCTTATCAGCAGTCAAACACATTCAGAAAACATCACACATATCCTCAACACATAGCCCATTTGATTCATTCAATTAATCACTACTCTCTTGCTCTCGCATAAACTCACTTACATCTACATCTAATACAACCTCACCCATGTCATTTTATGTTGCATAGGAAGGTCTAGCTGACTCTACTATGTCCATTACTGGCATCATAGATTCTACGTTTACATCATAAAATTATTATTTTCATAACAACGTAAATATATTCACCCAATCGCAATCATCGGATGACATCTAACCGACAAGAAATGCTTTGCAGAAAATGGATCCTACTACCATCCTTGCCGGGAAAAGCAGATAACGGATGAAGTGAACAGATCGTATCAACCTAGAACTTTTTCTTTGCTATTACATTGTCACAAATTGCGAAACAAATCTTACCGCCTACAGACCGTAATTGCATAGAAAATTTATACAACTTTTTTTTTAAGTACACCACATAGAATAAAGACTAGCAGACCAAATCAGAGTAAAACATAGAAATAAAAAAATACCAGTAACTGAGAGATAAAGAATTAAACAATCAGTTTTAAATCTACCCGCAGATTACAATCAAAACTATGAATTAAACACATTAGTGCAGATGCTGACATCTATTCCATGAACAATCGAAACGCAAATCCAAACTCAAAACAATTTATAACACAAACAATGAACACATCATCATACGACATTCTACAAGACAGCACTCAAATGTCTCAAGAAAGTAACGCAAAACAAAAAATGGATACAGACCGTAACCAAGACTTAGATTATAAAAAAATAGAAAATGTACTCAATGAATAAATCATCAAATTCTCTGGTACAGATCCAACACTAAGACCAACCATTCCCAGATTAAAAATTAAAAGAGTTATAATCAAAACTGTAAATATAACCAACAATGTAATCGATAAATATATAAAATGTAAAGATTCAATTTCACTGAAAGATTTACATGAAACAATATACTTTGCAGTATATACTTGCAATATACTTTGGTTTTAAATGAGTTATGGTAACTGTTTTATACCATAACTCATTTAAAACCAAAGATAACTAAGAATTCTTTAATAAATACAAACACATATGTCAATAACTATACATTACATTCTAACAAAAATAACACATCACAAGAATTTAAACGAAAGTCACAATTGGAAATACGACTAGAAAACAAAATACATACACTACGGAAGGAAATAGGACAGTATACTCAATACCTAAATGGAATCTTAGACCAAACAAAGAACAAGAAGCAGAAATTACAAGCACATTCCAAACTATTACATTATAACAAAATTGGTAACAATAATTGGTAACAATAAATGACAGCATACTTTTCAAATCCCACCAGAAGTTGTTTTACCTAAACCTCAATTCTGGACAATCCATAGTTACACATCTCCCAGAAATAGAATAAATACAGCAATACTGAGCCAATTTATAGTCTTCTCTAATAGAATACAAAACAGAATCACCCTTGGTAACAGTACCACCGGAAACTTTAGAAAGCTTAGAACACATGACAGATAACCATAGATAAAAAAAATGTACTACAGGCAGTTAAGAAGATGCTTAATTGGAAAACTCCAGGACCTGACAAAATCTAAAATTATTGCCTGAAACATCGTATAGCAACCCATGAACACCTGGCAAAGGCATCATACATAATTCTCAACAACTACCCCAATTCCTTAACAAAGCACTTATGTTCTCGAAGCCCAAAGACAATGATAAAACTAATACCAGTAAATATCGACCGATTACATGTCTTCCAACCATCTACAAACTATTTATATCCATCATTGCACACAAACTTAATTATTAATATTACAACCAATAAAATAATACTAGAATACTAGAACTAGAACAGAACGGCTGTAGCAAAAGATCAAGAGGATGCAAAGACCAAGTCATAATAGATACCGAAATTCACAACCAAGTCAAACAGCAACACCGACATTTACACTATTCCTACATAGAGTACAAGAAGGCGTACTTTGATAGTGTACTATATGCATTGCTACTCCACGTTCTAAAGAATTACAAAGTTGATAACATACTTGTAACATTTCTACAACATACAGTGGCTACACGGACTACACGACTACATGACTAAACATATTAACATACAATACAACTCCCAAAACAAAATCTCATAAAAATATCCGGCGGTATCTTCCAAGGAGACTCACTCACCCCATTGTGGTTCTGTCTCGCTCTCAACCCCTTATTAAGCATTCTAAACAAAACCTATCTACGATAGATGATAGATAGAGAAAATAGCATTAAACTTCATTACCTACTTTACATGGATAACATAAAACTCTACGCAGCAAATAAAGACCAATTAGACGAACTGCTTAGGATAATCGGATAGTTTAGTACAGATATCAGAATGCAGTTTGGCACTGATAAATGTAAGATTATAGTTAAAGGACAACACAGAGAAACACAACCTTTCAATCTAGACCTACAAGAAGGAAAAATAGATAATATGGAATCTAAGGATACATATAAATACTTAAAATATTTACAAAGCACTTCTATAAACCACACAGAAATTAAAAATACACTATTAACAAAATATATATAAACAAAGACTCAACAACATACTCAAAACTTAATTATCAGCTATAAAAAAAGCAGAAGCTCTGAATACATACACTATTCCGATATTGACCTATTGCTTCGGAATTATCAAATTGTCAGATACAGAGTTGGAAGCTCTCAATATCACTACACGAACAACCTGCAATAAACACAACATTCACCACACTCATTTAGCAGTGTAAAAATTCACACTAAACAGAAAACTCAGAGGTCGCGGATTTACCTACCTACGATCATATTTTCTAATGAAATCTCAAGACAGCCACTTACATAGAACAATAGTTAACCTAAAACAATCACGTACACCCCTACTATTAGATAAATCTACATTTGATACCAAATAGAAAATTCACAAAAATGAACAGAAGATAAATAAATTGAAAAGTAAAGTATTGCAATACCCACATCAGTTACACCAAGATCATAATTATAGTCCGAGCTGCATCACATGCCTAGCTTTCTAAAGGAAACATATACGGTAACACAAAAGGTTTGATGATAGTTATACAAGACCAAATTATTAAAACAAGAAACTATGCAAAATACATCCTGAAAGAAACTATAGAGACAGATAAGTGTAGATTACGTTAGAAAACCACCGAATCAATAGACCATATCACAGGAGGCTGCACTTCTCTAGCATGTACAAAAATACACTCATAGACACGATAACGTAGCAAAAGATACCTTCAACAACTCGATCTCACACATAACTTTCTAAACACCTACACAAATACAAATCCGCTAAAGTTCTGGAAAACAGCTCTCCAAAACTGACCGCATCATTCTAATATACCAGACATCAAACCCACCATGAAGCACACGAAAACCACGTACCTCATAGATATCACAGTACCCAACACTAGTAACCTGAAACAGAAATACAACAAAAAATACAAAAATACATCCTCCTGGCAGACGAAATAAAACCAATGTGGCACCAAGAATACATCAGAATACTTCCAATCATCATCTCATCAACTGGTGCCATACACAAGACCTTGCCAACAGCCCTCAAAATCCTATAGCTCCTCGAAAACATAACCATGCACAAGTTAGTAGTCCTCGAGACCTGTTTTATAGTATGCCGTTTCCTAAATCCGACATCATTACGCCTTATAAATGACAACGAAACCAACTGACTCAATATTACACAACAATTAGTCACACAATTACAACACACCACACAAATAATTCTAAACACAAGGAAGTAGAATACTTTGCATAAACCTGTTCCTACTCCGTAAACCGACTTTGTCGAGTATAGAACAAAATAGAGAAATAACAATAACAATAATATTAACAACAACAACAACAGCAGCAACAACAATAATAACAGTACCAGAATACAAAAAAAGTGATTTATTCATTTGACTAGATTCACCTAGAGTTATGTATTTTGATGCGCTGAATCCGAATATGAGCTCCATTTGCCCCGTGCACCCTCAATAATTTGAGAGCATTCCAAAAAACCGACAAAATTGCTAAAACTCGCAAAAATTTGAACGAAAAATTTTTTCTCAAACTAGATTAAGTACGTTTTTATGTATTTCGATACGCTGAATCTAAACCTGTAATTCGTTTCAATCCTCCAAACTTACAGTACATTGCAAAAAATTGTTGAAAATCAGTAAAAACTGTTAAAGTTTCAATTATGCGAACGAAAAACAATGACCTACTTCCCTGAATATCCCCCGACCCCTAGGAATATTATTATTATTTAACCACCAAACTAAGTAGCGGTTTATATAAGACACTTACACTATACATTTCATTAACGTACGTCTTGTAGTTTTTGAACAAAATGTTTCTGACGGACAGGCAATAAGAATTCCGTTTTTGCCATTTTTATAGTTAAGCAACGGCTTGATCGATTATAACAAATTGCATAAATAATTGTTGCTAGTCCAATAGTCTAGTGCAGTTAGTCACTGTAGACAGAAAATGTACAAATACATTATAGTGCAGGGCATATTACTCTGCTCTGGTCTATTACTTAAAGTAATATACTAACAATTTATGCTAAATAATAACCATTACAAATTTTATAACCCGAACTTATGCTAAATAATAGTTATTATAAATTTTAATAACATGAACCTTGCTAAATTATATTATTATAATTTTTTGTGAAATAAATAATTTTTATGACATATAAATGATTTTTCATTAAAAGCAGAAGTAATCATGATAACTAAGTGTCTCGCCGTTTCCGATTTCGATGTCACCCGCTAGGTCACTGGAGTAGCGCATAAGCGGCTAACTGCTTTACATCGTCAACATGCTGTTGAAAAAATTTTAGCAGAGCCGCACCTAATTTAACAAAAATTTTTTTTCGGAAAAACTTTAGAAGCTAAATCCGACTACCAACTTTTGAAAATGGTTGCTGGAAGATAGTGGTTGGTCCTCTGTAACTGGTAATGGAGAATTGTGTTTTTCTGCTATCCTCACTTGTTTGACAACTCTTCTTGTACCATCCACAACTTACTTACACGTACAGTCTGTTCATGTATCTTGAAACTGCATCGACTTTGACTATCAATGAAACCAAGTTGACACAGATATTTTTACATATTTTTAAAAAACGACCGATATCGAAAATTATTCATATATACTTTTTTTAATTTTTGTGAGCAATATATAATGCTAAAATGCATGAAACACCCGGTTGCAAAATATTAATGACGTCATCATATTCATCAGTAAGGAAAACAAAACTTGAGGATAGCTCTTTTCAAACTAAAAGTATTAGTTTAGAAAGAATACTACGAATAAATAAATTAATTAGAAATAGTTAAAGAAATATACTACACTAGAAGTTGACGTATTTTTCATGAAATTACTAAAAAATGACTAAAGAAGAAGAATATTTCAAAGGATGAACTTGTTATTTCCGAGCATAAGAAATTAAAAAAAAAAAACCCGGAATAATTCAAATCCATTTATTACAGCTCGGTCCCGAGGTATAAACCCGATGCGCTGGCCGACATCAACTTCTGCATAGAGATATATAATCTCCTGGAATATGACAAAATCGACTTTGTATTGAAAAAATACCATAATAATAGCAAAATGTCCATGTTACGGCGCTCGTAAACATGTCGTCATGTGCTCAATTTCTCGGAACAGACTTGATACCGCGTACACAGAACACAGGCGGGTGAGCAGCTACTGCGAAAGAGTTTATCGAGTTTATACAAACAGGATATTATATGTAAAACTGTAGTTGTACATAGCTAGTTTTGTACAAAATATTTCGTAAATACCTGCGTAGTTCACAACCGTGGCTGTTGCACAAGCACAATTCTTTTACACATAACGTATAAATATATAGATCAATATAAATCAAATCAATAGAAATCGAATTGCTTAATTTCGCGAAGTGCAAATTCCTTTACGATGTGTTTTAAAGAATAAATGTGAAAGTAGGAAACTTGAAATACGGCAAAATATTCTATTCTATGAAACTATAATTTGTGTTCGCCGTTCGCGCCGCAGTGAACTCGTCGCGCGTGACCTCGTTTAGGCAGCGGTAGATAAGGTAAATTTCGCAGAATCTATTTGGTAAATAAAATAGAATATCGGGTGGCGTTGTTAATTAATACTAAACAGAATAATACAACAGATAATACAATTAATGACGATGAGCGCTTTTACGAGGAGCAAACAACAGTAGCTGCCCAGTGCTAGTAGCTTATCGATGTATCTCTTTGAAACGTCTCCGTTGAAATGGTTACCATATTAAGATTTCATGGCGTATTCGCACGAGTACGTACGAAATGAAGTCTTTCCTGACTCCTTGTAATTGTGCAGTGTGATGTAAAGATGCATTTACAGTAAACGAATTCTAGGCTTCAGATAATTTCAGATAAAACAAGAGTAAACGTCGTAAGATGGACGTAAGTGTTTGTGTCAAACAAAACACTTACGCTGTTTTGACGTTTACTTGTTTTGTCAGAATGTGCTCTTATTTTTTTCAACTTCTGAATAAAGAGGCTTTAATCGTGGAATCTTTGGTAGGAGGCGCGCACGGGTACAAGGCGCACATGCCTCTTTCCCGTGCTAAAACTACAACGAGTGTATAGAAAAATATTTTATAAATGCTTTGTCTTTCTTTAGTATAAAACATTTTTTAATATGTTCCTAACTACATATACATCTCTAATTTTAAATCAATGTCCGATCTTATTGTGCACCCAGTATAAGTAACATTCATTACTATCAATTCATAAAAATTCGAAGTTAAAATTTTGTATAAGGAAGTATAAGGAGGAGGTTCTCAATTCATCGTAACGCATGTATATTACGACGAACTGAGAAGCTCTTTCTTTTTAATGAAGTCGGTTAAAAATATTTTAAATGGTGATAATTTTATGTATTTATCATTCTAATTTTTATATGTTAGAGTAAAGAACAAAATGTTATAATTTGTCTTAAGAATAAATCTCCCTTACAATTACAATAAAAAAAAATACTAAATATTACAAATTGTGAATATATATAATCTTTGATTTTGACACGATAAATCGGGCGTCAGTCGACTAGACGCATTATGTTGCGAAGCCTATAAATGTAAGAGCATTATTCAAAAATCGAAAAATATTCTTTACAAATTCTGCAGAGCGATATTGTTAGTAGGTAAAAATAATTTATTCATATTTTTATATAAAAATCAGTCAAATACTCAGACTGATAAGCGTCAGAATGAGACACACAAACCACGTACTGGCTGCTCGAGACGAACCGAAGGTTTTGGAACATTGTTGCCATCCCTAATATGCTATCTACATTAGGAGGTCGTTCCCTTGGCATGAAATAAAGGGCGCACATTTTACTTCGTTATTTTATTTCATTATCTAATAGTGTAGAGTAGATTAAAAATGTGGAAAATATTTTCCACATTTTTCCTCTTCAAGGAATTTTTCTTTCTCTTCGTGCTGTAATAATTGCATCACTCAATTTAAGATTCAAAGATATCTAGATTTAACATTTTTAAATCGTTTTTTTCTAACAATTTAATATGAAATGGTCAAAAGGTTTTTATTCTCGTTTATAGTTTGTATTAATATCTAGGGCGTCTATTTTTTACTTAGTAGTATATCTTTGTATTTTTTACAAATCGGCTACTGTTTGAGGAATGTAGTCGCCTTAACCCTACTGTGCAGCCTAGAGTATAGATGACACCTCTTGAACATCATTGGCTCAACAACTCCTGTTTTTGACCAAAAGTCCCCTAACGATATTTTTGTCAAGCACTACATATTGTACACACTGATATATCGAGTCAGCTTAGAGTTCGTCTACAGCCCGAGACAAACTCCGAGACCGCGCGAGGGCCAGTCAAACAAATATAGACCTTTTGTGAACGAATGCCGCGACCGAGCGGCAAAGTAATATTTTTAATGGTACCACAGTCAGGGCCGGTGCGGACTTGAACGTTCATCCGCATATCACACGACACGACTTGTGATCGACCACCTCGGGATTATTCGCCTCGGGTCGTAGCTTAAATCAGACATTACATTTATAGACGACCTGACGTATCGATCTATGAGCCGATATAATCTAATATTATTGCCTCAACTCGGATATCGACCACGTGGAACATGTACGACAATATCGCTTATGAGAATAATTTACTAATAAATTAGTCCGCTTTGTCGGGGGAGAGTTATTGGGTGTTGTTGGTCATAATTTGGATCTGGATTGCAGATTTGACCGCCTACTCTGTCAATTCTATCTTCACTAAAAGGCTTTAAATCTTGTAACTGAACACAATCTATATTTTAATACATTATTATAGACATTTGTAAAGTATATAGTTTATACGCATTTTATAATTTTAATTTCAAGAAATCTATTAAAATTACATTGATGCCTACAAAACCCTTACGAGGACATAATTTTAAAAATCTGTATAGGTACGTAAATTATAATACGTGATAATTTAGACCATGAAGATACAAGCTTCGCTAATGTACAAAGTGGATGTTCTTCGAAATCCAAAACCAGCCAACCGGATATGCTACAATATTCTGTTCGAGCACGTCCATAACGCTAGCGGAGTTAAATAGAATTACGGACCAATCAGATACATCCAGTGTCGATCAGTTGAGTTCAGTAAACACGGGGACTCCGTGAAAGACAGTCAGCGGGGTTATCAGTACCAGGGACTTGGTAAAAAAATATTTACTATTTTAATAATGCGATATCAATTAGCTATCAATATTTGCACTCTGTGCGGAGAAGAGGACTATTTTAGAAACGGGAAATCGTATATTTTATTGACTTTGTATTCAGTAGAGTAGATATAAATTATTTGAGAATTAATAGCGAAAATAAAAATGCTGTACAAAATTCGAAGTGCGCGACGAAAAAGAGTTTCGATGGAAGATACTTCAGATTTAGCAAAGCATAGGGGCACAAAATTTTGACTTTGCGAATTCAGGATACTAAAACTCAAAATTTGCTTTGACTTTTGGTGGACTGGGTCTACGTCTAATTTTGTTAATGCAATATTCAGTAAAATAAAATCACTTAAGTTACATAAAGTTAAATTCTTTGGGATGCCACTACACCAACAAGGCGAGTTGCCGTTTGTCATCAAATGTATCGATAAGAGAATTGAATAATACAGTATAATTTTCGCCACAAAGAGCAATTCCAGCATAAACAGATTGTGCTTTACCTTTAAGTATACAGACTAAATATTGTATTTTGTCACTGTCGGTAAGCGACCTAGTTAAATGTATCTTGTATTTGAGAGTCGCATAAAACAACGGCGAAGAAGACGGTCACCATTAAATGTGAGTATTTTTATCGGTGGTGGTTCAGGTCCATACTTTTGCAAATCTAGATCTTTTATCTCGCCGCTTATAAGTTAATTTGTTTTTCGTACGTTTATGCTAGTGAAACGTTCTTAAAGTGAAATCTAGGCTTTATATTTAGGTTTATAATCAGAATATGAATCCAATTTCCTTTCACTTAATTTCTGATTAGCGTTCAAAAAATTCCTATGGGTATCGTCAATGGTCTTGGCCGCAGACGGAGACAATTCGGCAGACGACTGATCCGTAACCTGTTGTGACAATTTAAAATTTTTTGCACACGCTAATAATAAGCGTTCCAACGCCATTTTAATAATTTAGTTTTTTCTTCACTCATGCTCAATCACATAAATTAAATGTAGGCTATTGTCGGCATAGAGGTCTGTATCTTGCGGTATGATATTTATATGACAAGCGGATAGTACACAAATGTGTAATATAAATATAATATCTGAGATTTACATTTAAAATGTGAAGTGTCAAATATTTCGTCTCGCACAAGACGAGAGGGCGCGTGGGGAAATTAAGATATTCACGACTGCCTTTTCTTTCAGATTTAATTCCTCTGTATATACGGCCAAGTACACCAGTGAGTTCAGCATACAATTCCGATCAGATAATTCAGAACGGTCGTGGAGCACAATGCTGAAGATCGTCCCGGGGAATGAAATTGCATGTACTACTAGGCCGCGGGGCAGAACTGCGCCTCGGCTTGGGTGGTTAGCATTCCTTAGCACACACAAAAATGCCTCATTACAGCTCAATTCCTAACTTTTATGTACTCTTATTCTATCTTACTATATGATGTTGTCGGTTCAAACCTGTAACCTGACAAAGGGAAAACCTGAAATTTAGACAGTTGGAAGGACTTAGCGTGAGATGTATTTTCAAGGGATAACATGGTATTTAAAATTCTTCCATTCGTTTATGTCTTTGAACATTTATGCTCTAGATTCTCTTTGTGCAAACTAAAAACCTATGAGGTACACCAAACTCACGACAGCCAAAGCAACATAAAGCCTTGTCAACATCTGACTTCAGATTCTAGTCAGTATCGAAATTTTTCTTCATTCAAGTTCTTTCCAACCTACACAACGGCCCAACCTGCGTTAGTCGAAAACGCGCTAGCTCAGATACAAAGAACGACTTGGCGAGGTGTGCATTACGCTTTGGGCGTGTTTGACCAGCGCCGGGCCGGGCGTTCGTGCTCGAGACTAGCGGCCCCGCGCCTCGCCCCGGCGCGACCTGCAGGCGGAGGCGGCGACGGAGGCACTCGTCGGTTAAACATTACTTATTTATTTTAACAATACTTACTTCGTCAATGAGATGCGTCAGCATACGGGCAAGTCTGAGAAGTATTTCCAAATAAATAATATGTGTAGTGTCGCGCGTTTCTGGTTACGCGTGCCCAAAAACAGCGTGACACTACCGGCTGACGACGCAGTCACGCGCCGATAACCTGAATGATAATGCTAGTGTCGGCTTAAAAAATACGTCGTATATTTTAAGAGCTCTTGTTTAGGTGATGAAGAGATGGCGAAGGATTGTTTACATCTTGAAATAAGAAATGTATGGTACTATCCTCATATATTTTTTTAAGAGAATTATTATGTACTTTTAATTATTCAGCTCATAAGCGTAATTCGTAATAGCAGAATGAGTCACTTTCTCATAGAAAGTGTAGAAAGTTTGAGAATAAGTTCGATTGTTTATGTTCAAATAAAACCGTTTACTAAAAAAATATATTTTATCCGAGAACTCTTTCAATACGTTTTCCAATCTTCAATAAAGGCAAGACTTCTGAAATGAGTTTATTATTAGTTAAGCGTTGAAATATATACAATTTGGTTTCTTGGCACAAAAAAAGTTATAAACGTTCAATGCATTTAATACCATTATTAAAAGCTATAGTAAAAGATAAAAAAATGTTTTTGCCCTTTTTAGATTTTTAAAATGTCAGAAAAATTTTAATAATTAATCTACCACGATCGGTGTAATGAAAGCACACATTATGTTTTATTTATATTTATTACAGAGACATACAAAATATAAGGATTCTCGGACTTGCCCTGGCTTAGGCACAAAAAAATTTTGTGCGGCAGCTTGGGATTTCCAAACGCTAATTCTAATTTATTTTTTTCTATGCACAATAACAGACGGCGGGGCCTCGGATACGTCACGTCCCGTCGTGTGCGCCCCACGCAGGTCACGGGCCGCAGCGCGGGCTTACTGCGTGTTGTGACGCGGTAATCGAATCGGAGAATCGATTTTGTCAGATCAAGTACGCATAAATTTTATTAAAGGGTAAGAGTAACATTTCTATAATTACCCACAAAATGCTTAAAATGTAACTGTTTAAAAACAGCTTAAAAAATTAAACGATTGTGCTCTGTCAATCACAGAGGTGAATGTGTATAATCAACTCAGTGTACCTACCTACATTAGACACCAAACCGGTTTTTGTATTCACATGATATAACACCAAATTAAGAATTTCCAGTTTTATTTATTTATTTGTGCTGTAAGACCTTACTTCTTACCAACTTCGTTGTTATAAGTTAACGGAAAATACTTTATAGGTTTTAATTTATTTTAGTGTTGCATGATCATAAAATATGGGCGTACTTTTTATATTGTGTTCATTTGGTAGCTTTATTTTGTTACAGCTTCAAAAAACTATAGACCTAAGTATTTGATATTAATATTACTCGATGCCTCCATTCATTCGCAAGAAAAAGTTTCGTAACCGACAAGCAGATGGATAACGAAATGATTCTATGAACTTTTAAATTGAGATTCGAATTCTTAAAAAAGTTTCCGAGTGACCTTGACCTGGTTACTCGGAAGTTTGGACACATATTGAGGTCTGATAAGAGACAGGAAGGTTGCGGTGCTACGAGAAGCAATGAACAAATGACGTTGGCACACTACAGATACGAGGACACGATAAGTTTTCAGTTGGGCACTCCGTTCCATTACCTTCCTTCTACTACAACTTTGTTAAAGTGTTTACACCGAGAATACAACTGTATTCTTACAGTTGTGTTGTATTATTGTATATATTCTCAAGAATACAGTCGAACTCGGCTGAGCAGTACATGGAAAATTACAAGGTAACTTCAAATCTACTGCATGAAAGTTCCTAATGATGAAATTTTTTGGATAACGCGTGTTACCATTGATGACATATGGCTGCCAATTATTTTGCTGTCGGTATCATAAACAAATTCAGAACCAAACAATGTGCTATGGGAAAACTCATAATTAGAGTTTTTGTGAAAGATAAAATATGTAGCGAAAAAATTCATAAAAAAATTAGAATGACTGAAATGCTGACACAAATAGTAATTTAAAGTGGTGATAGAAAAGGCTACATTGCTCGTAGAACCGATTACTGCTGAAGAAAAAATATTCTAACGTGGCGATCGCGAACTGGGAATATAATGGCCTGCCACAACATGGTCAACAACCTGACGACACGGTGAAAGTGGCGAGCCTCCGTTGTTTACACTTGATCCAGGACTTTACGCTGTGGAAAGGTATGAAAGAGATGTAGGGCCAGTTAGTAAAGACGAAACGGCATACGGGTAGTCAAAAATGGGTACTATATAATGTTAAGAAATAATACTGCACTTTTGAAATTTTCTTATATTTCTACAACATTTTATTGTCAGTCGAATGAACAATTTGATTATGGTTTGTGCAACTTATAACGACTTGGGCGATGGAGTTCATATGGACATAAAAAATTTTTGTCGAGATATTGGAGCATAGGTGTACTGTGATTTTACATATCTGTGATATGTGATGTATAATCATAGTAAGTATATTATGATTTACAACTTCTATTTTTATGATCTTAAATAAACAATATTTTTAATACATTGCGCTTTAATGCCAGAAAAAAAAATCATAAAATCTGGATCCAATGTTTGGCTCTGTGGTTGAATTGTTAATATATGTTATAAAAATATGAATTGACACATATTTACACAATATGTTTATGTAGTCAACCAAAAATTCAGAACACTTAAAAAATTTGTACAAAATGTGTATATTAAACAAAATCTGGCACGTTATTCACAGAAAAGGAAACTACATCCGACAGGCCGACTAGTAATTTTATTTATTTTTTATTTCATAATTTTATAAAACCCAAATTCACATTAAACACTTCTGGGAGCTGGTCTATACTATAAAATTTCGATTTCGATAAATCGATTTTCTGTATCGCCATATTCGATTTGTTCGCATGAGCACGTCACTATCGAATTACTTCTCGCATTCAATGATATATTCAGAATTGTTGTTCGGAGAACCGCGTGTTTTGCATCCGGCCTGTGCCGTACACACTATATATGCACGACTGCTAACCACGCATTATCAGTCGCTATCCGAGCGTGGCAGTGAGTGGTGTTTGCCGTCGCGCTGTACTCAGACCCGATAAGCTGTGAGCTACTGCTGGGACACACATATTTAGGTAAATTTAGTCTTGATTTAGAAGCGGTGGTTACCTAACTGTTTGTTTTTATGTTTTGCATATGTGATTACAACAGTTTGTAAATAGGTGCAATGCTTCCGAGATCGGCATTTGGTTAGTAACATACATATACCATATTTGTAAACAATATAGTACAGTATTGGTATGAGATGAAAGCACAAGATGGCACGTCAGTGTAGGGGCCCTTGAGTACACGGTTAGGTTACATTAACTTTTAGGTAGTTGTCAGCCGTTGATGTCAGTGGGTACCTTGTGCAAAGACGACGCCGGCACCCGGCTCCCACGGGTGCCAAAGCCCGCGCGGTGGTGTAAACAAACGGTTCGGTGTAGCCACTTAGTGGCCAGAGGTCTTACGTGGGAATAATACGAATAATAAATTAACTTGTTAATGAGCTTGATCATGTTTTTGATGTGGACTAAAAAGTTTAAAATTATTTATATTTTGTTATTATGAACTTCTAATAGGTATGAAAATATTAGTAATATTTAAATGAAAAATAAAGCGTAAGGCGCGTGTACTAGTAATTACAATCTTACGAGTAGGTATAACAATTTTAATTACAAGTACCTATGTAATTTAGTATACTTAAAAACATTTTCGTAACTACTAAAACTTGACAAACACTTTTGTGAACAATGCGTCAGATGGGAGTCAAAAATCTGTATGGGGTTATAAATGCGTATGGGACTAAAAAACGTAACTGGGCTCATAAGCGTGAATGTATACACAGAGGATTCATTAGTTGTTTGTTAATATGGTTAGTGACTTAGGAGAACAACTTGTGTATCAATTATCTGCTTCAAGTTAAACGCGCCCATGCCTTATACATTCAGAATCTCAAAACAGAATTAAGTATTTTAAACATTTTAGTCCGTTCTATAAACGTGGTCAATAGTTTTTTTTTAATTTTATTTTCTACATTTTAGTATTGTGTATATGAAATGCGATCGATTTAGAATTGTTTTATCTCGGGTAATAAGTTAAACGGTATAGTGAAAGCAATTTTTTTATTCGTCTTCTTCCACATTTTCTTGCATTATCATCCAGTTTTCTCCTCCTATACTGTTTATGGAAGTGCACGTACTTCGGCTCAGTCCAACATCAAATGTAAAGTATGAATATAAAAAATAGTTTACGTTCAAGTGCCGACGTCTAACAGTAATGATAGTAGTGTGCTGCGGCCTTCACCCTGTATATTGCGTTTTTCTCACCAAAATAGATCTAAATCATGTATTTTTTTTCTTGAATTTCGAGTTAAATTACGTATCTAAACTATACACTCATTATTGAATGGTAAATCCCGTTGCGCGCCGTCTGAATAGTTGTACAATAACGTGTAATAATTACGCATGTACATCGTTATCGCCCCATCTGCCTGATAAAATCAGTACTAGGATATACCATGACGGAGTCACTCGAAGACACTTTGACACAGTAAAATTGATGAGAAACGGCGTGACTGCCCATCGATTTATGTTAAAATCATTATGTGTCAGCTTTTAACATCACCCTCAAATAGTTCTTTGCCGGCTGTTTCGGAAAATGAATTTGCTAAATGTCGTACAACTCGAAAACGAGACAGCGGCGAAGGGCCGGAGCTGCTCTTTTTGTTCTAGAAAATGAGAAAAACGTGTACGAACTCGAAACTCAGAGGAATATGATGAAGTAGTACTGATAATTAAACTATCCATACCGAATTAACTACATATTAAGATTTATGTATATAACAAAAAAAATCGAAAATATAATGGAGTTTTTAGAAAGGAGTTAATAATAAGAACTATTAAAATTGATAATTCTTTATCACGTCGTGATAGAGTTAATAAAATAAAGAGAAGTTGTGTCATCATTTCAAGGCTCATCTGGAATTTAGTTTAAGATTGATAGCAGAATAGAAACGTGGTGAAGGACGTGTTGCTTGTTACAGGCAGAATAGTTGAGTAGGATTCCTAAAATGTAAATATCTGATGATTATTCGATTTCAAAAGATTGAGTAAAAACAAGACTATTCATGTTTACCGAAAATTTAAATATCAAAATAATATCCACTCAACGTCAAGGCCCCCGAGCTCAAATTGCGCGGGAGCCTAAAATAAGTCAATTTTTTTAGATTAGCAAATATTCGTTTATTCGTTAAATCATAAAATTTTATGGAAAGTTTTGTCCAATGTTACCTGTCGATCGAATCAAAGATTATTGAAACGAAACTTAAAAATAATTTAAATTAGCGATATATACTTCTCGTGTATGTAGTGACCCATAAAAAAGCTGACAGTCTAGCGAACGCATTTTTCGTGTAATCACACGGGTCACCGTCTGACCCGCGTAGACCAGACGGTGTGATGTCATCGCGGTGTGGACGCGGCGTCGCCGGACGAATGAAGTGACGAGGTGCCGCTCGAGTAAATGTCGCTAATTCACAGCAATCGTGGCTCTGTGCTAGGACACTCGACTTTTAGCTGAAGGTCGTAGGATGTATCCAGTTTCTTCATTAGCGCGGAAGTATGTTGCACGTAATGTCTTGATCATTTTGATACAGTATTAAGGGAGATCGGCGTGCCGACAAAAAGCACCTTTGAGAAATGATACATTAAGTTACATTTTTGACTTTCGGTATAAATAAGGTCTTCAAAGGCCGCGAGAGATGTCGTCGAGTCTAAGCCGACACCGTCCTGAGGGTGGCCGGTCGCGCTGTACTGCAGCTGGTTCTCGTGACGTTTGACGTATGATGTGAGCACGAATGAAGTTTTTTTTAGTTTTTGGGACGAACATATAGTCGTGTTTCGCATAGGACTGGTTTTAACATACAGCTTCTCATTATATTGCAGGTCCAAATCCCGCAAGATGACGCCGACGCCGCGCACGCGCTTTCTATGCTGCATCCCCGTGGAAGGAACGGCCAAAGCGTTGGGCTACTTCCAGGCCGTGAGTATACACTGTTTTAGACGAGCGGTCTGGTCGTATCTTGTTAGACCTAGATCAGGTATGAGAAATATTATACTCTCATTTGTTATTTGACGATGACAAATATATATGCACATTGATAAATCGTTTATTGGCAAAGTCGGATTGACCCTTAGTGTCGCCCTGGGGCATCGCAAAAAATGCTGCCTCATCATTTACATTCTATATAAAACGGATAAGGGCTCAGAATACTTTTCAATTTCCCGCTGTAAAAATCAATGATTTTCAAAAATTCGAAAGTTATTGATATCACTCAAATTTTTGAAAATCGATTGTTCTTTAGATCTCGAAGTTTAGAGATCCTGGGAAGCAGTTCGAAAAACTGCAACTAATACTACAAATACAATCAATATCATTAAAGATAGAAATTAATAGAAATTATTTATGAAATGAAATTTGAATACAACTATTTTCGATATTTAATAGTCGGTCATATTTTTATTCCTGATAAACTGGGTCAAATGTCAAACATAGACCTCAATTAGTTGGTTCATTTAAATAATATTTCTGCCCTAATAATGAAATAGGTATAGGAAATTGAAATAATTATTGAATTTTTAAGTTCGAAGGGATTAATTACTTGCAAATATTTTCCACAATTTTGAGCTTACAATTGGAGGGAAGCTTCATACACTTTAACCTTAAACATTAACCGTAAACCACTTTCCTCGAAATATTTCTTTTATTTTTGGAAATAAATAAAAAATGATGCGAGGTCGAGCCTGGAAGATAGGAGCTATTATTTCTATACCTAACGTCTCCAAACAGTTAGTTAGTTGTTTATCTGGTAATATGTGGTGAGGTGTAATTACGATAAAGGAGAATCCTGTGCGAGGTCGTTTTTCTGAACTTTCTTCAAAACAAGTGGTACACAAATGTCAGTGTTTTTTTGTCTTCTAAAATAATTATTGCGTAATGACCTGCAATTCTGAAGAAAGCGGCCACCATCTTTTTTCAGACCTTTCGGCCTTTTTATATTTATCTATTTAGTGTTTCCTCACTAAAGTATGCAGCTCCACGAAAGGAAACACCCGCTGAACAGACTGTCATTTGGTTGCGGGACCGTAACAGTGAATCTAGCTTTTTTCACCTGTGTCGATGTCGTATACCGCATTTTAGTCGCCGCCTACAAATCTTTGCATCATTGCGTGGCACCAATTAAAACGAGCTTTTGGGCTTCGGTTAAATTATGAGGTATCCACCTAATATAAAGCTTCCTGACCGCTAAATATTCATGAAGGATTTTGTGCACTTGACGCACACCGATAAATGACCACATAAACAGAACTATATAAAAAGAACTTTGCGAATTGGAGTGCGGGTGGCGGCATGAGAAGACGTGGAAAGAAACTTGAACCTGTTGCAGGGCGCAGTTTGAACTAAAATAATGATCATATGAAGAAGATTGTGAACAAGACTTTTGACAATTAAATGACTGATGGGGATATGTTAAATACGCTTATTCACCTGTTTATACCTGAAAACTTCATAGTTGTGCTGAAAGAAATGTACGCAAATTATTATGTACATTTCCAATTCCTTGTCTCATGTTCTCTCAGCTAATGTTCTATTTTTATGAATATCAGGGAAGTAATTCAAAAAATATATTTAGAATTTATATTATTTAACAATATCGGCATACGACCTAGCTAAGTACCCATAGGCGATTTATCAATGCATGTATTATCTAACGTACAATCTTTATCATTATCAAATAACAGATGAGAGAATATATTTCTAATACCAAAACTTATGTCTAACCAATCAGTGGATCTCGGTGCGCGTGGACACAATATAGTTCCATAACAATACGTGCGCTGGCACCTGTTGGCCGAAGTAAAAAATTTCTGTCGCTTCTCATATGATTAAGATCCCAATCATTTTTCCTGTAGTGATGTTGGAGTTAACTGCGCATCATTCCGTCTCATTTGGGTCATGAGCTAAGACATTAAAGTAACTCAATAAAAATGTCTATTTATCGTGTTTAAGGATTTTAAGGTTCCGTATATAAAACTAATAAGTAGATTTGTTGTAGGATCACTTTTTTGTCCATCTGTCAAAACCTTTTAAATAGGTACGAGTAGAAATATCAAATTGAAATAGGTATGGAATATTAAGGGGTAAATTCGATTGAAGATGTAAAGTATTTAAGCGTCTGAGGTAAAGGAATCAGAAAGGAATGTTTTTGTTCTTTTGTAGCCGAGCAGAAGTTTATGTAATATAAAAAACCACATTTAAAAACCTATTTAAATTATTGTTCCAACAGACTTCACAAACGACTAAATAGTAGCACCAACATTAAGTACGACGCGCGTTTGTTCCAGAGCATAGCCACCGCCGGCATCCTGGTCATTCTTCGACATATCGTGACATTGTTTTACCCTCTGGTACATTACGCCTCTGATGAGCCCTACTTGTTAGTCACAGCGATAGTAATAGAGATGTCCTGGGCGCTGCTGATCCTGGGATTGTGCCTGACTCTGGCGGTCTTTCTTCTCGTCGGCATAGAAAAGGTAATAAGTGTTTCCTTTAATGTACATGAAGTTGTTTGTTTTCTAACCGTGGAAGTATTTAAGTTTTTGTTAGATTTTGAGGCGCTGAACTACAAACGGTTATAATTGGTTATATAAATTAAATGAATTAATAACATCAAATTGTTAAACTGATTTGATTTATTGTTGCAATCGCCATGAACTTCTACGCTTCTACTTCAGTGATCAAACGTTGCTTCGTACTTCACACAGCATAATGCCAACCGATGTGCAAAGGTGTTACGGATATTAAAGCATCTCCCTTCCGCAGCGCCGCCCCGGCTACGTGCTGACGTACCTCATATGCGGTACGCTGGGTACCCTCGCGCTGGCTATCTACTGGATGATAATGATTTCTAAGGGGTCTCGTTATTTCATCTATGACGGCGCTTTTGAAATATTCTTTGTGATAAGTAAGTATAGATCAGTCTTTAAAATTAAGAACATCACGGATCTAATATAGCGTTGAAGTTGGCATCCCCGTGTCTACCACATGTCGACCAATAAAAGAGAAGAAATATCTTAATATCCGATGTTAACTAATTGTTTACAATTTATTTATTATATCATAATCGTGTGGTGTATAATACCGTAGTCTATTTTTTTGGGGGTGACACTTCTGTAGAATCGTTGCAATTTAAAACTTGATGAAACGAAAACGCGTCACGACAGAGACAGACATACTAGTATATAGGATTAAGCCGGAGAGAGAATGAGGTAGAATATATTCCTAGACTCTCCACTCTCGTCTACTAAGTATTATACTTTTGGTGCGTCAATACTACAATATTTGGTGCTACAATAATTTGAATACAATATTATATAATATTTCTAATTCTTTTCACAAATTGTATTTCAATCTTTTCTAATCAATACATTTCATTCTTATTTCTTACTACTCATAGATCACACGTATAACCTTAATAAAATAGAAAATAAGTTTCAAATTTGGTTAAGATATTATAAGAAAAAATCTTATAATTAGCATACTCCTATTAATCTATATTCATCTCATTCTCTAGTAGGCTATTTTTCTGAATATTCACCTCTGTCGTGTGTGAACTGCACACATACACACTTTTTTATTTAGCAAGCCCCGTGGTATAATTTTGTATTGCTATTCGAGTAGCAAACGAGCTTTCGAACTACTAGAAATCAGGTGCTTTTCACCGCCCATGGACAGTCGCAACCCCGGAGGAATCACCAGTACGTTGTCAAGAAGCCGACAACGTACTGTTCTTCCGACAACAAATATCCTGTTTCTATTCAAGAATAGGAACTGGATATCTGAGGGAGGAGGACTGAAAAAGGGACTGGACCACCGGAACTCTTACTTACTGGACGAAATGCACCTGCTTATTGTTTACTACATTTTGTGTATTGTGCAGCCGTACTTTTTCCATATTATTTCTCGTTTCACTTTTTTTACTCATTTCACTTTACGTATGTGAGCGTTACGCCTTTATCTTTTTACAATGCCTTTTATTTCTTCTTTTTATCATTGACACTAATTCTTATTTGTATATAAAACTCTTCTAAATCATTTTTTAATCTTATCATTTTTTACATTACTTTTCCATGTCTCCTTACCACAGCTTTTTAAAAGAGAAAAATATAGAGTATATCACGACATGTATACCACTTCTTCATAGACATAATATCGTAAGCTATATCTCTATCTGTAATCCTTTAATTGTTAATTTCACTGCAATTTTTGATTATCGCCTTGCAGAAGTATAAAAACCAATTCTGCAATTCATTTTTCATAATTAAATATTTAAAATGTTTTTGACGCAAAATTTCACTATTTGAGATAAGTGTACGATCACAATTAAATAAATCTACAATCATTGCGCATTCCAAAACCGTTCGAATAACGACCGTATAAACACCACAACAATCAGGTCTTCACTGAACTGATGAACGTGTCTTTATCCCCAGTCGTGTACTCGCTGAGCCTGACGGCGACCTACTTCGTGTACCGCAACATAAAGCTGGAGAAAAGCAACAACATGATCTACAACGTCCTGCAGGAGAGTGGCTATAATTTTAGAGACGTCAAGGAGAAGAGTGTAGTGTAGAACTCGCCCAAAGTCAAATACAAGACTCGTCTCAAAAATTACATCAAACACGTAGTTGTTTACTGCATAATGTTATATGAAAATATAATTATTAAGTTATTGACATTTATATGTTAGTAACTTAATATTTATTTGAACAGTAATAATTTTAAGTTGTCTTAAATTATAATGTATAATAATTGTATTAATAAGGTTAAATTGAAAGTTCTTCCTTATTTCTTTTTTTAAAGTCGTAGTAGACATATTTTTATATGACTTCAATTTAAGGTTCGCCCAAATCGCTGAAATTATTTTTGAATGTGGAACTAGCCTGTTGTTTGTAGCTAGTTTATTGTTCTTATTGTAAATTAAATTTTATTTATTGTTCGTTGTTGTTGTAATGTTCATGAATCTTGATGTGAGCTGTAATTGTTGTTATATATATATATAATATGAACAGAAACAAAAGAATACTAAAAAGAATATAAAAAGTGCCTCATAGTAGGTCGTCATGTCGGCCATGGCCCGTGGGAACATGATTAAGGCTGAATTTATAATAATAAGTATAATAATTTAGAATATTAGTAATAAGGTATGATTTTAGAATAATAAACAAGTATTTTCGCAAGCAGAACGTATTTAATTTAATTCCCAGCTAATTCCCAGACCAAGTCCCGTAAACAGCGATTCGTACGTCGCTCACGGGCGCGCGGGGTGCGGCTGCGCAGGCTCAGAACGATCTGACGTGAAACGGCTTGTACGATTATGAAAGTAGGGTAGATTGACATTTACCATGTTTGTTTTCTATAACACATGATACTTACACTGGTAGTGTGTTTGAGAATTTCATGCAGTATGGATGATTCATTTTTGACGAAAATTCATTTTTTTAGTTGTTCAAACAAATATCAATCTACATATAGAGAAAAATAACTAATTGAAAAAATATGATTCATTGGCCATGCGGGGTATTTAAAATGCAACCATCTTGTATGAAAGACCACAGATACTCAATTCCAGATCATTTTTAAGTACAACACGAACTGGTGAAGACGGATATCAGGAAAACGAAAGTTAACCACCGACCGCAGAAGAATTTCCCGTAAATCCTTCTTCACTCGGTGTCTTGTTGTCTTATTATATGTTGATAATATGCACAAAAGTTCAAATTGACAATCACCGGGTCGTGCCCCATGATCGGCTGTTATTAAAGATCGCATCGCATCGCATCGCATGACCACGTACAATACATATTGCAGTTCTGTCAATTCGATTAAATACGTGTGTTTAATAAAGGAAGTGATAAGGCTGTATTCGAAATAGCTGATGAATATCAACGTGATGAAATTTTACGATATCCGATGGGATAATATTTATGAGGCGGTTTGATGAATATATTACTAGTATATTACGACAGTGGGCTTAGTGTAATATACTAGCAATATAGAAGGCCTTTTAATTCCCGACAGAGATTCAGCTGTTTTTCATTTAGCCGTCAATCTTGACAGTGGACAGTGTGTCTATTTTATAAATCAAAAAGCAAAAACAGTTGCAAAACAACCCGTTATAATCTTGTTTAAACATTTTGAATTATGTTAAAAAAAACCCGTTAGCAAAAACATTTTTTTTACATAGACATATCCAATTACTACACATGAGACATCAGAAAAATGTTTAATCTACGAAAGAGAGGACACAACTGGAGCAGTAGAAGGATTTGAAGTTGTATTTAAAAATAATGCTACGACCACAGTATATCCGAAAAACGCAATATTTTTACTCCCGTCTACTGCTTCCTGGAATACGCGGGAAAACATCATTTTAAGATGTTTTTTAAGAGTAAATGGTTATATTCGTGAAACATGTGGATAAGCATACCAGTGGCGTGGTTTGTTAAAAAATGATGACCGTTGGGAGCAAGCGGAGAGAGTAAAAAGCAAGAGCAGAGCAAGTGTGAGAAGCCTGTGTAATAATCCTAATACCGTGTAATCCTTCGAAATCCAATTGATTATGGTCAAAATATCGAGACCGTGCTGTCTCGATATTTTGGCCAGGATGCGGAGTGGCAACCCTTACCCGCACGTCACCTGTAATGCAGATATTCATAACAAAGCCTTGCTAAATATGTTTAGAAATGAGCAATTCACATTTTGTTCAACTTACGAGTATAATCTCCTGCAAGGAGATAGCTGGACGTAGTTAGCTCTGAATTAATAAAAGAACTTAACCTGTGTCTATACCTATACTACTTTATAAATCTGTAGCGTATGTCTACACATTAAATTTTTGTAAAAAAAATGTGAAGTTATTCGTTTTATGACTAACTGACCCCAATTCTATCATTTTTAAATTTGACTGTCGGTCTGTTGTTCTTTTATAACTCAAAAACGGCTTGACCGATCATGATGAAAATTAGTATACTGTAAGAACATGTGAGTACGCACATTATAAGCTACTACATATTTGCCTATATGTCTTTTTATAACTTAAGAACGGTTGGATCAATCGTGATGAAAATTGGTATACCGTAAGAGCATGTGATAACGCAAATGATAAGATACTGTCTCTCTGTTTGTTTGTTTGTATGTTTTTATAACTTTGGTTTGACTAATCTTGATGAAAACAGGTGCACAGTCAAAACATGTTAATTATAGGCACTAGTGATAGGACACTGCTTGTCTGTCTGTCTGTAGCTTGATCTGTATGTATCTTCTCTTATAATATAAAAGCTGTTTGACCGATCTTGACAAAAATTAGTGTACAGTTAGAAAATGTAATTGTGTATGTGCTATTATATGTAAGTCTGTTTGTCTATCTGTATCATCTTTTATAACTTAAAAAAGATTTCACCGACCTTGATGAAGATTAGTTTATACTCAGAACATGTGATTGTGCAAATGATAGGCTACTGTGTGTCTGTAAGTCTTATATGTGTTCTTTTATAATTTCAGAATGGTTGACCGATCTTGACGAAAATTTGTGCACATTCAAAACTTGTGATTGCAAAAATTATAAGCTATAAGTATGATATTTCTATTCACCTCTATGATAAACTTAAAAAATCAATAATTATTTTTTTATTTATTTAGTACCCATATTCATTTGTTTTTATGGAGTTGTGTATGTATTTGGAAGTAATTTTTTATTTGTCGGAGTTGAGTGTGGTTGAATTTTATTTAAAAGTTTTTAATGGACCGAAGTATGACTTTAAAAAGTAGTGAGATACGTCATTAGATTGGGGTAGCGGGGTTATGTAATGTATATAAATGAGTGCGTTGTTTATTTTTTTTGGGTCTAAAACCAATGACATGATTACTATGGAACTAGCGATATGTTGTACTCACGAATGGGAAGACTTATAAAGTGGAAATTAGCAACCGTATCGGACGTTTCCTGCGTATTTTTACTATTAAACCAAACTACTAAACTGATGTTAAGAATTACTTCAATAATAAGAAACTTATTGAGAAAATAGATTAATACTTCGCTGTGACTTCATCTGTGTATTTGCCTTATTAGAGATTCTAAAAATTGTTTTATTCATAGAAAGCAACAAACACTATCCCCAAATAACAGCATACATTTCATTTTGTACTAGAATTCGCCCCAGTTCCGTCTAAATTGGAACTGTGCCTGCTAACGGAATAGAAATCGCAAATGGAACAAGGAGCGGAATCGAGAGCCGAGACCACGGAATATAATTTTTGTTCTGTGGCCGAGATCGCAAGGTTAGATATCAAGGTCGAGACCAAAACCTTAATATACCATGGGACCAAAATGAAAACCTAGATCGTGACTGGAATCGGAATAAAAAATATGAGAATGGTGCGACTGGCGTCGAGAACAGGACTGAATTCAAATTCAAAATATCTTTATTTCATAGGTTATAGTATAACACTTGAAATACGTCATAACGTTTAAAGAATTTACAGCTCTTTCATTATTTTTTAATTATTTCCACTTTTTTTGATTATTGTTTGATCGTTAGGCATTTATCCCTCAAGGAAAACTATTGCAGTATACTATTGCAGGAGAGAACCTGTAGGAAGTCCAGCTCATCATGTCTTTTTATCCTTTAAATATTCAGAGATTGTATACAAAGTGTTTGCTTAATAAACACTTTAAATATGTATAAGGGTAAATTTTGTATATCCACAGGAATCTCATGGAACACACGCACACAGAGCCCCCTAAATGAATTTGTGACTGCAGTCGACTAACAATTAAACACAATTCATATTTATTTCTACTATTGAAAAATGTCTATCACTATTTTTATTAAAACATTCTAAATTTTTTAACGTATATTAAATTTTGATAAATAAATTGTGATGCCACAGTTAAAATTCCAATTTATTTAAACTTAGTTCTAAGAGAAATACGAGGTCCCAGCCCGTAAATCGGAATTGAAAAAAAAAAGCTTTCTGATAAGTGTTTCGTGATTTACCTTGAAGAGATCGCAAAACACTTCTATAGCATTGCACGAATCTCCTCTGGTCCTCTTCCAGTCGTTCCATTCGTCCTATCACCCCTATTTACAGAACCGCCGCATTCAGGGACAGCTTTAAGAATGCCGCCTCCAAAGTGTGGAATAATATCTCACTCCCCTTGTGTAACTCACCATCACTCACTCTTTAAAGCGCTCTTTAAAAAAGCTCATTTTTTCACTGCAAGTGAGTGGCATTACCGATTACCTCCTGTAAAAATCTATTATCCTTAAGAACTATGAAAGAGGAGACAAAATTAAAAAATTAAAGGAAAGAAAGGTGGAATTATTTTACTTGCTGTTTGTAATTTGTTTGCTTTAGACCTGACGATGTACTTACTGCTACTGACTTACGAATGCACAATACAAAGTCCTAGCACTGCCTCCTTGTTTTGTGTACGCAAAATTTCTACTTGGAACAGTTATCAGTACTAATTTTAAGTTTTCAGAGCCTGGCTGAAAACCAACGCTGTGGCTTATGCTGCAGCATTTTACTGAATCGGTCATTCTTTCGGCCTATCGTTAATTTTTTAAATTTCTTAGTGTTGTATATCTTAGTTAAGTTAATTTTGAGATGTTATACTTATGTTCCTCTTTTTTTTTTGAGGGTCAAATAAAGAATTATTTATTTATTTGTTTATTATTGTTGGACAATATATTATATCGGTGTTGTACAATATTTGATCTCAAAGCAGCGATGCCAAAGCGACAGAAGAGTATTTTAGAAAAAAGGTAATCGATACGACTGTGTACATTAACAATTTCTTAAACACGGAAACAAACTGGGGTGGGACATCTCACTATTATCTCCTTAATGTTAGGATTATTGCCCATGAAGTGTTGAATAGTGAGACTCATAAGACTATTTTTGTTTTGGGGAGCTCAACCGAGGCACCATAATATTTGTGTTGATTTATTAAAACGTGGATTTGTGTTGAAAATTCCATGTCAAAATTTTATGTAGAGCACTGGCCAAGTAATTTTCCTTCTTCCCGCTATAGCTTGGATCCAAAAAGCACAACAGACTTTGCAGCACGTCTTTAGGGTTTCGAGCCAAAATGGCAAAAACGGCACCCTCACAGTTTCATGTCCTTCTATCCATTTATCCGTCCGTATGTAACAGAACAAAAATAAATATTTCAGGGAGGGAGAGCCCTCCGTATATATATGAAGCTGAAAGAATTTCTTTTATCAAACATCAACGTCTGGTACATAGTTTGACAGTTCTTTTAAAAACACCTTATAGATTTCAAACAATTTTTTTGATTGACATTAAAATAAACAAATTACAAAGATAACGCTTTATAAGTACTTTCAATTAAAATTATTTTCAACATGATCGAATTAATTGTTTTGAATTATTGTCCAAAACTAGGTTTTTAAATAAAAGGACGTAAGTACCATGAAAATATTCTATTTTGCCCATGTACTTTGGTTTACACTAATTTAAGAGTAATATTCAATGTGCCTAGTTCTAGGCACATCGAATATTTTGTTTTTATAGTTATAGGCGACTAAAATGTTTATACCTATTCTGCGTGTGAAATATATATTTCCCACGCAGATATATATTTCCAGATATAAGTGAAAAAAAAGTGTAATTTATTCATCTATAATGCATTTCTTTGTATTTAACGTTTTCGGAAGACTACACTGAGCACGGTCCGATTGGCCTTTGGTCGGGTTTTATAATTTTTCGTTCGTTATGTTTATTATTAATGAACAAATCAAATCTAAATCAATCATATTGAAAATATCTTTATTTCGTAAATAATGGAAATACACTTTAAAATCCGCCAATAATGAATTTTTTTCGACGTTACAACCCATTCTAAATGCAGATTCATCTTCAAAAAATATTGCATAACAAATAAGATTATTCTAACAAGTAGAAATAACAAAAATAAGCTTATAACCGAGCTGTTCAATCCCACGGATTTTTCTCAATAACATATTCAGATGCAGTATATCAACCCTTGCTACATAACTTTCTTTTAACAAAATGCTTAAATTTATAAAATGGCAAAGGAGATTGCTTAACGTCTAAACATTATAACATTGTTCGCCTAAGAAGTAACAGTAACGAAAAATTACTTAACGTGTTCTATATTACATGCATATTACCGTAAGAAGAATTTTTACGACGCACAGTGCTGAGAATCAATTTATTGCAAAAGGGGTTTATTGAAGTGAAGTCTATTGGGTCGATTCCATGGGTCGGGCGGTTCGCTTGTGCGGAACACTCGCGAGCGCGGCCGTCGTGTTCACCAGCTTGAAGGAATTGTTGTAGCTGTCTTTGTCGTATTATGACGTATTTCAAGTGTTATTTTATAACCTATGAAATAAAGATATTTTGAATATAAATTTGCAATTTGTCCAAGATGGCCGGCTCCACTAGCGGCGGTGCCAGCCGGA